>CAXHWN010001645.1:776419-888419 GCA_964020975.1 Hermodice carunculata | reverse complement strand
GTGTTGTTGTTGTGTGCCTAATTCGTTCTGCCCAGCCAATTGAAACCAATCTACGTCAGGCAGGATACACATATTAGGCATTTATAAATGCCAGAGGCAGATATTACAGAGTTCATTTTTTTTTTCATTTCTGAAGCAGCAGTTGCACATATAAAAAGATAACTTCAACATGTTTATTTATTTATTTATTTATTTATTTATTTATTTATTTATTTATTTATTTATTTATTTATTTATTTATTTATTTATTTATTTAGAGGCCCAGCATACATCTAGATAAAAGCAGTAAAATAGACAATAAGATTAAGGTTAAGAGACAACTAACTAAGAACAGAAAACCAAAAACTAAAAAAAAAAAAAAAAAAAAAAAAAAAAAATACAAGGATATATTCATAAATGCTGTTAAATGAACCGAATCAGAGATAATGTCTCTTGTAACGTGCTTTAAAATCAAGTACACTTTGGCTTTCCTTTAAAAACTCCGGGAGACTGTTCCACACGATAGCCCCAATGTATAAAAATGACTTTTTAAAAACCTCTTTGTTGGGAAACGGCACAATAACATTTAAACCTGCAGCTTGTCTGGTCTGATAGGAACTGACCTCTCTGGCAAGACTGACCTGGTCACACAAGTAATTCGGGGCAAGACCATATATACATTTGTACATAAGCGTAGCCGTGTGGAAACGCTGCCGCTCTACCATTGTCTGCCACTTTAATTCTCTGACTAGATCAGCACCTCGTACATTGGCATAGTCAAAATTGCCGGTAATTACCCGAGCAGCAGCATTTTGTAAGCGCTGAGTCTCCTTTAATGCTTTTGCAGTTGTTCCCCATACGGTATCTCCATAGTCGATACAAGGCAATACCATAGCATTGTAAATCATTTCTAACATTTTCTTGGGTAAAAATTTACTTAATCTTCTTAAAACAGCCAGTTTAGACATGATTCTACAATGTAGTTTTTCCAAGTGAGATTCCCAATTAATATTTTCATCCAATTGTATACCTAAATATTTCGTATCGTGGACTTGTTTAATTTCTTCACCATTTAGATTAACTTTGAGCACATCCGAACTCTTCCCCTTTTTATTAATCAGCATAGATTTGGATTTCTCAGCATTAACTGATAATTTATTTCTTGTGTACCAGTAATCCACATTATCTAAATTTTTCTGTAGGGCATTCGTTACTTCCTGTATAGTATAACCACTTGTATAGAGAATAGTATCATCGGCAAATAAGTTAATAGACCCATTGTTCACATATTGAACCATGTCATGAACATATAAAAGAAAGAGGGAGGGTCCAAGAATGGACCCCTGGGGAATCCCTATAGTAACATTACTTTCGCTGGACGACCTCCCATTACACACTACTTTCTGCCGTCTATCAGTCAAATATGAATAAAACCAAGATAATTCATTAGCTACAATACCATACCTTTCCAACTTAAATTTCAGAACATCGTGATTTATTGTGTCAAAGCACTTTTGGACATCCAAAAAGCAAATAGCTGTTATCAAATCATCATTAATGTTAGCTAGCCAGTCGTCAACTACTTTGTGTAGACAGGTCTGAGTTGATGTATCTGCAAACATTTAACGCTCACTGACTTTCTTTACGTTTCCAGCAATTCACGGATCTTCAAACAGTATTATTAATTGTGCTATCCATTCTCCATATATTTCTATCTAATATTTGTGTGTGTCATTTATTCATTCATTCTGTCAAAGACTGCACTCTTCAAAAGTATTCAGTCGCTGGTTTCATGGGATATATTGCTTCCGTCTCTGCTTCGCTGTTGTGTGACAGGGTAATTGGCGACTTTAAAGGTTTAAGCTGAATTTACGTAGCATGAAGTTCTACGTGTTTTTAATCGGTACAGAAAATGGGCCATATTAGGGCTGTCACTACGTTTCAGTGTATGGAAAACATCATTTAGTCTTGAGGCAACCCTGACAGTACCATATTGACATCGGTGGTTTCTGATGTTAAATTCGGGAATTCCTATTCTTAATCGTATCTCCTTTGCATTAAGATTAAGCTTACGACTGAGTCAACAGTTTTCCTTGTCGTGGGTTTGGCGCTTTGAAATACGCAATCCATGTTAGAAAAGCTGTTGACCTGGAGCGTTTTATCTTGCATGCAGTCTCACCTACATCTCTGGTTCAATTTGTTTTTCATGAGTGTTTAATTGGGGAGAAAAATTGAAGCAGACGACATTTGACCATCAGCGTGTTTTGTTAGTTTTAAAGGCTTAAGAGGTCATTAATGTTGCATCCAATTTCTTTGGCAGATGGACAGAATGGCCAAAGAGGTCCTGCTGGTTATCGTGGATTGCCGGGGAAGCCTGGTCCCGTGGGTTTGCCGGGAACTGCAGGCCGACCAGGTTTGCGCGGAACAGACGGCGTGCCTGGTGTAAGTATCCAAATAATGCCAGAAGCTACCCTCATTGCTTATATTTACATTTCCCTCTATTTTTTTTTTTTATTATTTTCCTGCTCAAATACACGAAATTTAGAACATAGCATTAAGAGAAACGACCAGCACGTTCAAGTGTTAAGTTCCGGAAACCCAGGTGGGCGTGGCTTATTGGAATGTGGGCGTGACACATGTGTTATAGTCCCATAACACACAAGGCTCTCACCTATACTTGCAATGTTAAAAGTTAGATTGAATGTAAATATTCCAAATTATTAGTACAGTCCTCGACAACAAGGTGGGGCTACCAGGCAGTCACCGGATGTCATTGCTACTTCATGGTATATTATAAACCTTCACGGTCATCGCCTTCTTGTTACGAATTGTGATGCTCTGAGCTAGTAAGATGTTTTTCAATAGTAATTGCGAAGAAAACCTGACGTTTGTTTGGATTCAAAATTTTTGGGAGGGCCAGTGAAACGAAAATCTTGCTATCTCTGGTGTCTGTACCACTGAATTTGAAGATTGCCTGACTGCCATACTGATCAGCCATCCAGCGGTAGGAAAACGAACTAAATGTAAAAGGGCAACCAGCAGCCCAGACCAAATGTGCGTGTTTGTATGTTTTGTGGCACACAAGAAACTCAATGATATTTTAATGTAATAACGTTGTAAACGTGTTGCATTGATATAGATACATTCTCTTTATATAGACACTATGTGACAGGTGCTGTGTCGGAAAATAAATTCAAATATTTTCACAATGGATTTTAAACAATTTATCGGGCCAGAAGAAAACTCTAAAAACATTTTCAGCGCAGAAATTAACATACCTACAGCATTTTGACGAGGAACATTCTCAAGTTACGTGTCAAGGGGACCGCCCTAAAAACAGATATTGACTCGAAGCTTCAATGCGTCAGTATAGCCCAGGATTGTGTATAGACCTATCAAATATTTTCGTAGGTCCTCCACGAGGTGTCATCTGGTGCGTAATCAGTTTAAAAAGCAAAATGGTGAGATTGAAGCACTGCGTTTCTTGGCTGGGAAAATATAAGGAATGTTTTATGGTATATACCCTGGCTGATTATCTGGCTTATTAAATATTCTAACACGGCTGTGGCGTTATTGGCCCGATCTCATTGCTGAGCAGGGCCAATGAATTTGGACAATCGTCCCTGTGATGTAAATAATGTAATGAACAGGCATACATGCGCAGGACGTCACATTCATGTCACACTTCGCGGACGACATAAATTCGGGCGATGACCCTCGAGCTCGGCGGACCGGGACATCAAATTCCTGATAATACCGCCCCGTCGAGGTTTATTCTCTAAATATAAGAAACAAATCCTGCCGTTGTATTATGGTAAACGAGGATGGTCAGCGTTAAGTTGGTACCATTTTCTGACGTCGGTTGCGGTCTAATGACTCAAGTTTAAGACGAACATACTGTGTTGCTTGAAACACACATAAAAGAATATTCTGTCTCAGTCAGTTGCACAATCAAGGATAATTCGTCTTTCCTGTTGTGGTTAATAATTCTGTCACTGGCAGCGGGTAACTGACAATCAGATGGCTGCATTTTAATCTTTGACCAGTGTTAGTATCAGCACTAACCACGGATCCATCAAGCAATTTATAATGAGCTTTTTTGTTTTATGAGGATCTATACAATTTATTTATCCAAAAAACTATAATTTTGTGTTTCTATGCTTTAAATTTGAAGCAAACAGTTTGGGGTGTTAAAATTTTTCGAGGTAGGTCTGAACGTTTTCGTAATATACATGCAGCGCCATCTGTTAACAGAATTACAAACTTACATTTGAAACAGTTGACCTACCGTTTCCACTATTTGGCATTCCCGATCAATTACAAAATATGATGGTAAAGTTGAACACAGTGTTTTCTCACAGTCCAGCAATGGTTGTAAGTGTGTGTGATGCTCTAAGGTTGGTAGAATCAATGGACCCCTTAGCTTGCATTAACTTAGAACCAATCAAATTCATTGCGGTAATTTGGCACTACGCGTAGTGATTCCAATGAATTGCCACTTTACCCGGAGATCAGCTGAGTGACTGGCAGACTTGTGTAGGCCTACTGTGCGAAAAAGGCTGTATTTTGGGGGGGGGGGGGGTGATGGTGATTATTAGAGTTAGATTAACTCTAACCATGATAGAATAGACTTTGATACTCCCCATCCAGTGATTGTGTGGATTCTATAACCTACGTCAGATATCATGACCTCAGTGCTACGCCCTTCGGTCATGATATCCGATGTTGGCCTTAGAATCTACACAATCACTGGATGGAGTATTAAAATGTATATTCCATCATGGGCAGCAGGCAACAGCCAATCAAAACTGAAAAGTGTCCATTCCCTACTTCGTTGGGCATGGATTAATCTTGGCAATCCTTCATGGTTCAGATTGAGTTGAACGTCCAGCCACCCGCAGAAGTAGATAAATCCTTCATTAAATCATACATAGATCAGTTGACTGCATGTCATAAATGTGGTCCATATATGTGTAGTATGCATCCAATAACTCTCTTATAGCTAAAATTGAAAGTAATGTTAATTGCGCTGAGCAAATTGCGGATTTAATCTGAAATGCCTGTGACCAGTAGTAACGACAGCAAAGATCACGATTATTATTACCATTAATATAATCTGCCGTAGCCGCTGCTTTTGAAGATCATGGCCATGAAGATAACCCCCCAAGTTGGATTTTATGAAATTATAGATTGCTTGTGTTTCAGTTGGTTATATTTCACGATGCTGCCGCTATGTACGGCGTGGCGCTGGAGGGTCTTATTGCGTACAGAATGGACGTGAAGCAGCTGTTCTTTCGGGATCATATCACATGGCGGGCAATCAGGGTATGAGTAATTCTTTCTCATAATTACCTTGACATTGTACCACAGGAAGCAGAGGACGTATTGGATAAAGAGTTGACTGATCTGTCTTTGTGGAAATAAGAGTAACGACAATGTATCTCCTTACTAGAATCACGAATGGAGTGCTGCCACTAAAGTTTTCCTCCCCTATTTTTCCTAACTTAAACAATTTAAATGCGGAGCAAATATATTCTTTCCATAAATACTATAAGAGTTAGCTCCTACCAATATTGAATATATGTAATTACATACCAGGGCGTACACTCTCATTATGCGAGAAGACGACATCCTTTCGTTTTAACGCAAACAAGCAAACAAAAGTTTCTGGATAGACAATACAATACTTTACGAAAAAACAAGATCAGATAATGTTTGAATGCTTGCAATCTGAATGAGTGAATACATACAATGGTTAAAACACCGTCAGAGCCACTCAGATATGTAAAAAAGCATCCACCTATCACAGACTTGTGAAAAGGTCCGCATAGAATGTAATGAGGGTCACCTGGCCAACGAAACTGTAGTTGGTAATATATGGATTTGCTGCCAGTAACTAAGTCCATACAGAATTAAAGTTGCTGGCAAGTGGTACACAATAGGCACGAGGCTGCCTGACCTTGTGCTTTAGGAAATCTTTTCGGGGGAGCAAAGTGTAACTCATGGCTTGGGCTTGATCTTTTTGAAAATAAATAAAGTATGACACATTGTCTCACACCTTTGGCCTAGGGTACACAAACGAGTTGTGTGCAATGTTTTGTTGTATCTCAGTTCCCGATATATCACTCGTAGAGCTCTCCTCTGTATACACTCAACCTGGTCACTTACGCTTTGCTTCAGACCGTTAAGCTTCATCAACATATTGCAATACAATGCACATTTGGGTGTGGGTGTGGGTGTGGGGGGGGGCAACAATGTACCCTTTATTACCACATTTCCTATACTGCCTATGACTTTCAGATAACAAGATGTGGTGATGGGATTTTGGACAGGGCGAATGGAGAGGAATGCGATGACGGCAATGACAACGTCAATGATGCTTGCGTCGGTAAGACGAATCCGATATATATATATATATAGAGAGAGAGAGAGAGAGAGAGAGAGAGAGAGAGAGAGAGAGAGAGAGAGAGAGAGAGAGAGAGAGAGAGAGAGAGAGAGAGAGAGAGAGAGAGAGAGAGAGAGAGAGAGAGAGAGAGAGAGAGAGAGAGAGAGAGAGAGAGAGAGAGAGAGAGAGAGAGAGAGACCTTTCTGATTACATAAGTGCATATCTCACCATACATAGAAAGCAACTTTCGTGAATAATCGTTGAAAGAAATATCCAGCGTAGCTTGGTCTTTATCTGGTTTGATGTTTTTTCTAGTTTTTTTTTCTGAATGACATTACCACGCTTAAAATAATTGTCAATGTCTGGTCAAATATAACAAGTGATAAAGTATCAACAAATTTCAGGACAGCTATTTTTCCCTTACTACCAGAGTGCTGTTGATTTGGGTGTTGTTCCTTTATCTACTTGCTTTGGTCTAGGGATATATATGTTTGATTCATTGTGTGTGAGACGTTAATATCGATATCTCATGCAGGATGTCGCATGGCATTTTGTGGAGATGGAGTTCGGCAGGATGGTAAAGAAGAGTGCGACGGACGGGACTTTAATGGCGCTTCCTGTCCCAGATACAGGGTCGGGTAAGAGCCCTTTCCTATTTATCAGATTTACCTGTCACAATAAAGGTACGTCATACGTACACACATATATACATATATTTTTATAATTTGTGTATCAACCCTCCAGTTTCTCATTGTTACTTTCTTCATAAAGGTAACGCCAATGTACCAGCTATTTTATTTAATAGATGGTCCTTTTGAACCTATCGTTGTTTGTGACTTGTAGTTTACAGTAAAACTGCGTGATCGACACTAAAAGCAAAGAAACAGAATATATAGGATGCAATGTTCCATTTTTGTATGAGGATACAGAATGTTTTGAGGATATAAGAAGCGGACTTGGTGATAGGAATCATATGTTAACACAAGGATCTTGAAAGTTAAACGCTGGTCAGTAGCATAGATGTGGCTTTACTCGTACTCAAGAACTGTGTCAGTACCACGCATAACAATCTTGCTACATATGAACCGGACGAAGTCGTCGAATCATCAAGATTTCTCCTACATAATGAGAGTTTTATCAAACCTTGGAGCAGCCAACACTTAGTGGCTCAGAGCCTTCAAATTTGATCTTACTTTGCAGGCGTATTTTTTAAATTTTATTTTACTTTATTCAATTTCATTTCATGGAATATGTACATGTATGGGGTCTTTCTCTCATAACGTGGGGAGACTGACTCGGGCGCTCATTGTTTCCAAGCTGACGTGTGTTGATCAAGGCCGCCGGGGGAGAGAGACCCTTAACAACTATACTTGTGATGGTTGGCAAACTACATAATAAGTACTTAATGAGAATTTCATTTTTACCTGAGTGTATTTACTCGCCTAAATTACATCTTATTTGCCGTATGTTGTCATGTCTCGATGTATTTATATATTTGTCTTTTCCCGGGTGTGGGCGTTTAAGTGAAATATTATTATTGCTATTGGTTTCAGATATACTGCTTTCTTCAATTACAATTACACCTGTTGCCAAATCAAACACGGCTCACTGTTGGCATGCCGCGTGTGAGATGCAACAGAGAAAAAGTTTTTATTCCCCGCAAAAAAAATGGTTTATATTCATATAGGGTTTTAATAGCTGTTTGCCAATTCATCAGTTCTCAGCAGATGTTTGTTGCTGGCGCTTGAGTGTTGTTGTGAAGGTGCACATTCAAGAAAATCTCCGCGAGTGGAATATCTTTATAGACCAGAGGTAGAGACCACGGGTCTTTAGGCAACTGTACGACTTTTTAGTTCAGGGTCTCCAAAACATTAATTCCGGATTATACAGATCTATAAAAGTGTCATGCGTAACAGTGTGAGTGATAGGTAACGGGTGTCGCCATACCTCCGCGCGCCTTGAGCATGTATCAATAACAACATATTTCCCAGAATGTCCTGTCCCAATTAATCTTTTAACATTACAAATCGTTTGTATATATCATTCTTTTATTGAACCCCTATTTCTGGGAAAAAAGAAAACATACACCGAAGCAAGTCATTTATATAGACGCAAAAATTTTACTAGAAAAGATTTGTTTCAAAGCAAATCTGCATGCCTTCAAAAGTTGTAAATATTAAATGCTACAACTTTTGTCCTTCGGTATTTCACATTTCATTAAGCTTATGGCTGGATGCAAATTTCAAAGTCTAAATGACCCGATCTTTGGCGGTTACATGTAAATTACAAAAAAGGTACAGTGTTACAATACCTACAGTTAAAGCCAACATGAACCAAATCAGATGACAATTTACCAGGTTATGGTTACATGAAACTTTCAAGGGGCCAAATGACCTTGACTTTTGACCTTTAGAGGTTACATGTTCATTACAAAAATGTGCAGTGTTGCAATACCTACAATTTGAGTCCAACGTGATTAGAATTGGATGGAAATTGGCCAAGTTACGACTGGATAAAATTCCAAAGGTCCAAATGATCTTGACTTTGACCTGCAGAGCTCATATGTTAATGACAAAAATGCACTGTGTAACAATATCCTTTTTTATAGCCCAACATGAGCCAAATCAGATCAAAATTAATCAATTTATGGTCAGATGAATATTTCAAAGAGCCAAATATCCTTGACCTTTGACCCTTTTTGGTCACGTGTAAATTGCAAAATGTGCAGTGTGTTACAATAAGTACAATTTGAGCCCAATATGATCAAAATAGAATAAAAAAATGACCAAGTTATGGCGAGAAGAAAATTTCAAATGGCAAAATGCTGTCGACCTTTGACCTTCAGGGTTCACATGGAAATAACAAAAAATGTACAGAGTTTCAATACCTACAATAGGAGGTATCCATATTTAACAAAGACAGCTGCTGACCTGCCCCGGTCCCCTCTGTTGCTAGGCAACGAAACTATCCTCCAGCTAAGATCAAGGTATGTGTACCCATTATGTAACTTAACCGTCCAGAAATAACACCTTATCTACCCAACAGATGAAATTTTCTAAATGTATTTTAGCATCTTGTTAGTTTCAAAACTTCGTAAACAATTTTTCTTGAGCTTTTCGCTTTCTGGAGTTGCTACTTTTATCATAGAACCTTATTTAGCCATGTTAAATACATGGATATGCCCTGCTGCCTTTCAAGTTCCTTGTTGCAGCCTAGGTGGAAGCACAGGATGCCAGTTAATATGGATGCCTCCTATTGGAGTCCAACATGATTTTAATAGGATGAAAACTGACCAAGTGATGACTTGATGAAAATTTCAAATGACCTTGACCTTTGACCTTTAGAGGTCACGTGTAAATTACAAAAATGTACAGTGTTAAAATATTTACAATTTGAGCCCAACATGGTCAAGATTGGATAAGAATTGACCGAGTTATCGCTGGATGAAAATTTCAAATGGCATAATGACTTTGACCTTTGACCTTTAGAGGTCACATGTAAATTACAAAAAAGTGCAGTGTTGCAAACATATTAATTGATTTTGGATTGGTTACCTGTAACTATAATACTTTTGGAGATATTCAAGATTTTAATTTTCAATGGCCCTAATTTGAATAATTTCAAAACCAGTGAACCTCTTTACAAAATCAAGACTTCATGTATTGAGGTATAATCATGCCAAGGTTTTAGTTTATACGTGCAATACTTTTCAAATGAATTGTCAGACAAATTTCCCTGTAAAGAAAGAAAGAAAGAAAGAAAGAAAGAAAGAAAGAAAGAAAGAAAGAAAGAAAGAAAGAAAGAAAGAAGGAAAGAATGAAAGAATTCCTAGAGAAACAATATGTCTGTGTTGGTACATTGACTTAAATATAGGACACGCTATGAAACACAATGAATAAGTCATAAAGGCACCCATACACAATGATACTAAAGCGATCAAGGTCCGAGCACAAGGGGAAAAATCAATCTTCAAATTTGCTTGCCAAGCAAATAAATAAAACCACAAGGAAACCCATCATTCTCTTTTCCTCCGACTGGGGATTGCTATGACTGGGAGACCACAGAAGGTATCGCAGCGAGAAAACGATCCCGTCCATACCGGCACGTTGACGAGCGGTCAGTCGATCTCGGCCAGATAATAATAATAAAATAATAGTAAAATAATAATAATAATAATAATAATAATAATAATAATAATAATAATAATAATAATAATAATAATAATAATAATAATAATAATAAATAACTTTATTAAACCCCCCGCAAGCAAGCAACTAAAACACATTGATACATCGAAATGATGCACAAAATAAAATGAATATATATATATATATATATATATATATATATATGTAATACAATTAAATCAAGTAGAAACGAAAATGATTCTAATTTAATATTGATTAAAACTGAAAACATGTTCAATTTTGCTATATCAAGATACGAACAGCCAGCAAACAAATTCTACGTACGCTGGCGCGAACCAGCGCGCGCTTCCCAACACAGAGGTTCAACAGACCAGCCAGGATCACCGACGAGGGCGCGGCCAGCACCCGCTGGACAATACATGTAATTACCCCCCTGCTTCCAGAGGAGGGTAGACTCGGGAGATTCATCGTTCTGCACTGAACGATCAACAGGGTTGCCAGTATCGGTTTTACCTTTCAAAATGAATTGTGAAAGTTCATTTTGAAAGTTCGTACGAAAGCAATTAACCTAGATTATTCAATGAAACAGGCCTTTATTGAACTGTGACCAGCGTGCGACAAAATTGTGACGTAAACCTATTGTAGAAGCCAAACCTCATCATATGTGTTTTTGTAATTGTGTAAAATTTAAAGCAGCACACCTGGTCATCTTTATGCAGTTTTTTTTCCATTTGTGCCCAGCTTTTAGTTTTCGGCACTGTGATGTGACACATGTACGAATTACAATGTATGCCATGCTGCTTGCAGGATGACTGGAAGTCTGGTGTGTACGCCTCGTTGTGTCATTTCATACAGAAGATGCCGCTACCGTGGGAAGTAGTCAGTGGGAATAAATCAATGCTGTGTCAGTATTTACGAGCAATTGCAATACGATGACGCATCAGATACGTGCCCTACATTGACAAAGAGGCACCATAAAAAGTGATGCCATATCTGCAAAATATGGATAAAATACCATGTGCCATCAGGCACATTGACTGGATTAATTCCTGTTTCACAGAGGCACTACACAGATTACTGAATTTCCAAAAAGCCTGCCAAATGACGAATCGGATATTATCTATCGGCAATTTCTGTGTCAGCGCACACACTTTCATATACCGGATGGGTACATTGCTGAATTATGAAGAAGGCTAATCACGTATGTGACCAAGTACAATTTTGCAAAACAAGCTTGTTTTGTTCCGACGTGGACATTGTAACCAATACGAGGTACCGAAAGAAGATACAAGGGAAAACCTTGATGTGCCTCAGGATGCAAATGACAATGCCTCGCTTTGACACAAGCGGCGTGGTTGTACTTCCTTCTGATGGTCTGTGGGATTGCAAAGTATTTTATAGGCATAACGAATGGAGACAAAGAAAACAAAAGTTTTATACCCTCCTGACAAACTTGACAAAAAAAAAAAAAAAAAAAGTTTGCATATGTCCGTTTTTGCAAGTTTCGTTGAGATAATCTGCTAAAAGCAGGGAAAAAGATATACAGAAAAGGAATTCAAGGAATATGTGATATGTTAGTTTAGAATGATATTTAAAGACTTTGACAAATGACTCAAATTTCCCCATATTATCAAGATGCTATGACTTTAATTTTGGGAGGTATCTAGAATGTAATTATTTGAGTCGTGTCATCAGTGATGCATGTATATAGAGGTATTATTTGAGGTAAAAGTGTGCGACAAATGTGCTTATTTATGTGATGATCCAAAGACACGTGTCTAAACTTCTTTTTGCAAAAAGATCGCGATTACAACTGGGCTCGGTATGTCCCAAACCTGAGCAAGTTTAACGACTCAATATCGCGGTCGGGGATCGCTCAAGCACTTACGCACTTTGGCCAGTTAGAACTTCTAAAACTCAAGCTTGATTACTTACGTATAAAACCAATGTTCTGTGAAAATTGGACCCTTATGTAGATATTCTTGTTATGATAGTCCCAGCCTGCAGCAATCTGCTGCGCGTTGTGGATTCATGTCTGCTGTATTCACAGCACAATTTTGTTATACTGCAAGCACCCTGTACGTTGAGGTTTCTTACACAGGAAACATTTTGTCATTTTTTCCACGGCACTGTTTCTTAGTTAATCAAACTTGTACACAGGTAAAATATTAGCACTAATTTGAGGTACTTTTATCAGACAGTACGTATACGAAGACAATGTATGTGAAGATATTTGTGCTCGTATAAAAGTCATTGCGGCCTATTAATAGGCGTTGGGATCAACTAGAAGTTGCAAATCAGAGGTTACCGTCAAAAAGTTCAATATTGTTTGGGGAAGCACTCACAGAGCCTGAGACATCCTTTCTATAAATAGCAGACTTCGGGTTTTTTTTACGCGGCTCTTCTTGTTTTTGTATTTGTTTTCAGTGCAATGGGCATAAATTGTCCAAGATGATTTCAGTGTCAGAGTGCTGTGTTTGGTATGACTTTGTGTTCAGACTTGATATCATGTGTGGTTTTACTGTGTATCATTCTGTAGCACTATATTATACAAGAATCCGTCCTGGTAAGTCATTCATATATTTGTAATTGGAATTATTCATTCAAGTGGCCGACGTACTTACTATGGTGACAGCAGTTGCCACGCTAATAATAAAATATTGACCATTATTCACAATCATTCAAAGGATTTTTCTCTTGGCAAGCAAGGATATCTAATCATGTCCAATCGATGTTTCAATCAATTTTTGTTACCTAGCTCTGAATGTAGGAGTCTTGTTATAGGGAAAAATCTTTTCTGTATTTCCTATTTTACTGTACAGTGGAACGAATAAATTATTTTCTATGAAACCGCTAGTACCGCTTTTTATTATAGTCTAGTTTGAGCCTCCATGTTGATATGTGTATCCCTTCTTTAAACCTTTTAGAAAAGGCTCTTTTACTTTTTTTAATGGAGACTGAATCCACAGGTGAGCCTTTGTCTAATATACAACCTTCAGTGTTTGATACATGTGCATTTACAATGGCAAGACATGCTAATATTAACATGATTTACAGTTGGCAATATACTTATTTTGCATCAATTGCAAAATACTGTCCTAAGAAGGAAATTGTCCTAAACCCACTCTAAAATAACCATATTGCCGCATTTCCAACAACAATATACTGGAAATGTATCAATACATTTGCAATGAAGAGCAAAACCTCACAGAAAAAATAGTTTATTTGGCAACAGTATTACAAAAGTTATGAACCATCGGATGAATTTTTAGTTTCAAAATAAGCTGACATTACAAACATTTTATTTACACGTAAGTACAAGGTTATGGTGCATTCTATACTCAGTCGAGAAAAAAATAATCCAGACATAACAAAACAAGCATTTTTCTCAATTTCGTGCTCCAGCCCATTTGGCATTTCCTTTCAAAATAAAGAACATAACACAGTTTGCTTTATCCAACTCTTCTGCTGTTCAGCAAACATTGAAAAGTGTAAGATCCACATCTTCTTTATCAACATGACAATTTTTTTTACTCCTTTCATAAGTAAATACTTTATCCATCACAGTATGACATTATTTTGCACGGACAATTAATGGACGGAGTGCGAGCTTCACTCTCCCCAGTTATTGTTGTATGCACAAGGTGGTAGCTATATCGGGCTATACGGACTTTCTGATTGTAGCTGATGGCTATGTGCACATCTCTATTTGGTCAACAGGCTTATGAAGCGTATTCCACCACAAACAATGTATAACATTTAAAAGAGTATTTTCCAATAAACAAAAATTGAGTAATGGGATGAGTGATTTGTTTTTCAACCTTTAAGCGTGGACCACAAATCACGCAGGGATATTTAAATAAAGTCCATATATTTAACAGTTGGAGTAAAAGTCATTTTCCGTAATATACCTTTACCTACATGTAGGTGTATCGGGATTCTCGAAATACGCCCAGTCTTTACTCAAGAAACCACAGCTAATACAAAAGTTACACGAAATACCCGGCTGAATTGCTTTAAGATGTAGATTTCAGAGGTACATTTAAAGCAAAGTTTTAATTTTGATGAATATTAGTCCAAATTGAGATGTTTACTGCTTAAGAGGAAATCACATTGGTTTGGATGTGCTAATACATCTTTTTGCTCCTTTTAACCGTTATATTCTACACATGAATCTTAATTCTACAAGTACATATGAGGCCACAAAAAGAGATGTGAATATATTTTGGGTTCAAAAGATACTTCACCATGTGCTCCACTAAGCCTTACGTCTTTTGAAATTATGTCAACTCAGTCAGCATTGAATAGAAACACAATTTCATAATATATATATATATATATATATATACATACATATACAATACATGAGGGGGACAAAGAGTGTCGAAATAATACCGACTACAGTACTGCATTTAAAGGCATATACATTGAGGTGTAACAAATTTGATATGCCGTGGCAGATCGTTGTGATCTTGACTTGTCCTGTGGCACAATACCACATTGTAAGCCAATGCTATTTTTGTTATGTAACATACAGAGTACATGCTTGTTGTGGTGTAACCGTGTGTGCTTGTTGTGGTGTAACCGTGTGTGCGTGTTGTGCAGTAATAGTGGGTGTTCTTTTGCACTGTCTGCCAATTTTTCCAAACTTGTCTGTGAAAGGTGAGGCTCTATCTTGCATCGATGGCAAAGACAGATTCTCTTTTTTGCACTTTATTTTTAAATGGGACAACAAAAACGGTGAATCTACAGGGCACTAGAGTTGTAATATTCAAATGTTCTAATGGTCATGGGCAATGTGTGTGTTGCTAAGCTGAGGACCTCATCTGGTTTGCAAAACGGTTCATAATTTACATAGCAACGGTACGGCCTTATGTTTCATAAGAAACAAAGTCCCTTATTTCCGCACTGAGTGGAAAGAATACCCTGTCAAGTTTTTAATTAGCTAGCCTTTGCCCCCCCCCCTCCCCCCCCCCAGGATATTCCAAAGGAATTACACGTCAGCTCTATGTACCGAGTTGGGAATTTAGTAAGTTTCCATGGTATTATTAGTGCATGTAGATGTGCCGAAATGTGCACCCCAGATACACTCAACGACAATAACACAGGTAAAAGATTTGCATAATATCACTGTCAACGAAAGAACAAATATTTATTTTTATGATATGGCAAATATGGTTATAATGTTAGTTTGCTAACAAACATAATAAGCAACTCCTTATTTCCATGAACACGGATAACTTTGAACGTCGGGTACAGTGTATACGACAGCTTTGTCGATTTCAGATATTAGCAACTATGCGCCGTCGGTATTGCCCGGCTATGGCAAGCCAACAGGGCCATAACGCATAGGTCTTACGCATAGCCGAGCCTCCACTACACGTAGTCGAGGCTCGGCAACGCGTAGTCGAGTACACCAATCAGATTGCAGTCTCTACTATGCGTAGTCAAGGCTCGGCAACGCGTAGTCGAGCCAACAAATAAGATTACAGTTTCCACTATGCGTAGTAGAGTCTCGGCAACGCGTAGTCGAGCCAACCAATAAGATCACAGTCTCCACTACGCGTAGTCGAGCTAGCCAATAAGATTACAGTCTCCACTACGCGTTGCCGAGAAAATGTTCTTCTGGAACGCGTCGCCGAGCCTCGGCGACGCGTAGTGGAGAAACTATACCTCCCATAGCAAGTAGTCAAACTATCCAATCACTGATGCTCTTGTAAACTGTATTAGACCTGTTCGACTTTGCGTTGAGAAATTACTGGTTTTAATATCAGTAATGATTGTAAGGACGTAAATGATTGGTTTGCTTTTCTTCAGCCAAAAGGTGCCATATGTTGCTCCACTACGCGTAGCCGAAGCTCGACTACGCGTAGTGGAAAACATATTCTCGGCAACGCGTAGTGGAGACTGAAATCTGATTGGTTGGCTCGACTACGCGTAGTGGAGGCTCGGCAAGTCGTAAGACCAATGCGTTATGGCTCTGTTGGCTTGCCATACCCGGCAGGCATCAATAGTGCTGCAACCGGCCGTTAACTCTCTTATTGCCAATACTGACAGAAGTGCATGTGCTCTAAATAAACATAGCAATACCGGTTTCAAGCCATTTGAAAACTGACCATTCATTAAAGTACCACCATGCTTTCACTTGTAAAGGCCATAAGAGTGGCCCACGTCAACAGCTTTCTTCGGGGCCCCTTCGGGGTAATACGTCCAAAAGCTGGCCAAGGAAACTGTTTACTCCATCACAATTTATCACTGATATAACTGAGCATAAAAACGTAGTAATCGTAACTTTGTGGCATTTAGGGCGTCACATTTGTTGTGTGACACATGAAAAGTACTACAATCTGAAAATATTTATTTCACGTCATTTGGTTATGTATATATATATATATATATGTATAATGTATCGCATTCACCAATGATAAACACAATCACGGCTGAAGAAGACCACTTTATGTACATTGGGTAAATGACTATCGAGTATAAAGTGATTCGTAGAACCAATTACAATGCCAGCAGACATATCACAGGTAGAAAAAAGCAGCTGATTAAATGTTTCAGCAGTAAAATTCAGACACATATCAACTTCAACATTAGACCCATTATTCTCAGTTAGGATATATGTACTCATCAGCAGGTCATGTGTAATATGCAAGTGCTATTAGTTGTTGCCTTTTACCAACCATTGCCTGACCGTCATCTTCTCTCTGTCAGTGGAGAAGATCCGAGTTTACGCCGCTAATCACTTTTTCAGCAACTGCGGGTAAAATTAAACCTATCTTATCTCCATTCTTTTCGTAGGCACTTTTATGAACTGAGAATTAGATTCTAGAATAAAGTTGACCACTTTTATTCAGAAATAGAAACCACAAATCTTACATTTACCATTTACAAAATGTTGAATTCACAGATCACTGCGTGGAGTCTCCACACCCTTGTGTGTGTGTTTACCTTTTTGTTTGTTTGCTTGCTTTTGTTTGTTTGTTTGTGGTTTTGTTTTTGCTTCAGATTGTTAGTTCATTTTCGATCCAACAGTTTGGTTCTACTATTCAAGCAAACTTCGAAAGTGGAAACATTTTCTGACCGATATTTGAGTCTCCCAAAGTGCCATGAGCCCACATGTGACTCTCAGATGTGTAGTCGCAATGCACCGGTGTAACGAGCTTCTGGCAACCCTTGCAAAATCATATACACGGATATTTCAGGCTGGATGTAAGTTCATTTATGTAGAAATGATTCCTCGCTTGCCCCTGTTTTGTTCTCTTGCCAATCTTTTAGCTCTGACGATGTCCTGTATTGACCTAGATGTTGGATCATCGTTTGGTGTTTCCGGCCCTTCTTTTAAAAGACTTTCACTTGTTTCCGAATCTTTTTTCTTCCTTTTTTGCTTCTTTTTTACTTGATCATCATCATTTGTCGTGGCTGCGTTGTAAAAAGACAGTCTGGACTCCATGCTACTTCCTTGTCGTCGTCGGCGTTCTCTTGCATCACGGACAGCCTTCTCCAGAAGCATTGCTCGCTCAGCTGCCTTCCTCACGGCCACGGTCTTTGGATCTCTCTGGTCCTCATCATACGGTGGAGGGGGTTCCTTCATCGCATAAAACATACTTGTGGTACTAGACCGATTTGATTTTGCTATCAGAGATATTGCAGCGGGGGACACGCCCCTGATGGGTCTTGCCTTCTCACCAGGCATGGCTATGTAAGGGGGAGGGGAAGGCTCTGAGACGCCACTGAGATGCTCGCGCCGTCGCGGTTGTGGTGTTATAGGTGTGCGTTGGGGTCGATTGGATAGTGGGACCGAATCGTCTCCTGCAGCAACGTCATTGCGACGAACATGAACCGTCTTCACTTGCCCGGTCTCGGAACCTGGTAGAGAATCGACTCTTCCGTTGTTAGACAGCAGGAGAACTTTCTTTCTTTTCTTTCTTTTGCATGCTCTGTAGATACGGTTGGCTCCATATAGAAAACACGCTCCACCGTAGCAGAGGAAAAATATTACTAAAGCCACATAAAATTCTACACGAGGCTTGTTTGAGGTAGGCTGGCTTGTTTTCGGAGCGATGGTACTTGCAGATGCTGAAGCAAAAATATCATTTTACTCAAGTTATTCCGCAAATAAAAGTTAATTTGTGCTTAAACCATAAACAATAATTTGCAAATCCCTGTCAACGTATCCATTTTCTACTTACATCATTTTAAAAACAACATACATGTATTTTTTGTGGGTCCTGTTTTTCATTTCTCTGTAATAGACAGAAAATATCACGAAAAAGCCCACGCTTCATTGTGTATCTTTCATTTACCAAATTAGGCCCTGCTCATCTGAGTTATGACTGCATCGTAAAGATTGCAGATTCAAATGTCTCATCTAAAATCGGCTGATTAGTGTACTAACTTGCCTGGTCTTTAATATTCCAAAATTGGTCAGTTTGATAGCTTTTTTCCCAGCGAGGAGAGCAGATGGCACCCTAAAGCTGTTTGTTCAGTCTGAAGCCCAATTTTGCAAAATTCAAGTTATGATTACTTGAGACATTTATCCCTCTCGGTCACCGGACAATAAATGAGTTTCAACAGTAACGGGGATCGAGATCATGCATTGATAGGACAAATACTTTGTGACGTTACGTGTCTTATTCTTCATTTTAATTTCGTTCAGCCTGTCGCAGATCCACAATCGTATTATCTTTGCTATGATGCGAGGTAATGTCGTTTCCCAAATATCCAGGTTACCTTCCTAGACCTTTTTTTATTTTGCTGACGAATCGTTACAATGATTTCGCAAAATGTTGGCCTTCTTTATGAAATGTTTTATTTCACAAGTGCATTTATTCACATAGCACAAACGTTTCAGGACAGATAAATAGAGGGTAGTGTGATTTCCGTCGACGGAGAAGAGGTATCATTCTCACTAGCGATTAAAAACATGCACGAATGGATAAGAACGTATTTACAGAGCAGTTTGGCCATGTATTGAATAGCACACAAACATAGGAATATCTGTGTGGACACTGTGGACACTTTGGCAAACTCTCAACAGAAAAAAGAAAAGCAAATGGGTTTCTGAGTGATTATTTTACTGTCTTTCTGTTTTGTTTGAGCCAGGTTGGGCTGGGATGAGATAGAATATATTATTTTTCAATTGACCTAGATAAGAAACTATACGCACCTTTAGTCTGTAGGCACATGAATGCATGCTTCTCTGTACAAAGCACAGATCTGTATTTCCTAGTTTGCAAAATGAAAACAGCACAATCGTTTGATTTAGTGTCCGATGCTTCCCAGTCATTCCCTGAAAACAAAAGAACAACACGCTTAGAACAGCAGCAATTTGTGCAGAACCTACATGCATGGCCACATGTGTACGCGCTCCTTTATTTTTTCGTAACTCAGCGTTCCAGGGAAACATTAAGTATTGTGGTACGTTTCTCCCACCATAACCTCGAGTAAATGTTCCACCACTTTTCAGGCAACAGGGTAATTAAAGACATGATATACATCAAAGGAGGCAATAGTTGTTCACTGTGTACATAGAGAAAATCATAAAATCAGCTTGATTTCAGTTTTAAGAATACCATTCTCCGTTATTATCTCCCAAACTGGATATATCTGTTACTGGTTCTCACAATTTTCTCCACTACGAAAAGGATCATGCTTTACTAATAATAAGGGAAACAAAATAATGTATTTTGTGAATATAAGAAATGTGGTAGAAAGGAAAACAATTGTTTATATCTACTGTAATTATTACAATCTATGTCCCCGTTTGATTTAAAAGGTAAACTTATTCAAAAATATTGTAAGGCTACAATTTTCTGTTGTTTAACTTTTTTATCAGGATTGTGTTATTACAATACTCTGTCATCATTTTAGTGTGTTTGTATGGAATATTAATAGCATGGTATAGTAAACTGAGTTAAAAGCATTTCCTTTAATTTAACGACATATGACACATTGAGTGAAAGCCAAGATTCAGTTATGAAGTTCTATGAAGCTAATATTTTCATCGCTATGAAACTTGAGATTTTAGTGATTGCCCTGTTACAGGTAAATTAGCTGCGATGTTTGCATGGCGATTATATGAGTGGCAGTTATCATGTGGCACGTGCCTTGATTCAGCTTATTAATTTTAAAAAGTATGACTTCAAATCTTTATCAGTGTCAAACTTACGCCATGAGCGTATAAACGGTTTTAACCTTGTCGAAATTTGATTTCATTTTACACCAAAGTCTTTCAAAAGTATGTGGCCTGGTATGTGTTATTGTTTCGAATATAAACTCTTTAACACAATGTTTTTTTTTTTTTTTTTTTTTTTTAATGTGACTTTTTGGATTTGCAGTATATCGTATAGTTTGCTAAAACTTTGAAATCAATATCCTTTATCATTAGAAACTTTGTCTGGGCGTTCTTTCAAAGAATGAACTTTCCTTTGGTTCACTATCATAGTTGTTAAGCTAAAATGCATTTCCACAGTGTCATAACCTGGAGTTCTTAATCTTTCCACCAATATATACTCTCAGCACTAAGTAAACAATCACACAGTGTCAAATTTGTTTTATAAATGTCAAACTCTACCACAATGATGGTCATTGTATCATACTTCCTGAAAGAGCACGTTTTGCTTCAATATCTGCTACATACATGATATTAATCATTTGACTCGTAGTTTTAAAGATATGGAAATTTCAGCGTACAATCTTGATTAGAATATAGATGGATGTGGTCGACTAATCAGATGCGAGAACAATGTCATGTGACCGACCATTATTTTGCTATACTGGCCCTGCCTCGTTTTAATATTGAGCAGAAACTGAAGGCACATATATACTTCTTTACGCTTTAGTCTAACCTAGTGGCACTACAGTCCACCATCAGGAATTTTAATTCATTGACATCTTGATATATTTTTTGAACTTTAATGTCGCATTATCAGATGAAACTTATATCACGAATGAATTCAAACACCGGTGAACATGACAGAGAGGGCTCGTCAAGGCCCAAGGTCTTCTATCTGCCGATACACTCTTCCCCGTCAAGCTTCGCCGTGTTTTAACCCATCAGTAACATTTGGATTCTAATATTCTCCGCATAAGAGTCAAATTATAATGATCAAAAACTCCATAGCTCTGCGATACCGTGTTTCGTGTGTTCTGACAATCTAAATTGAGTTGTGTGTACACTCATTCCGACACATGGTGATGACAAGAGTTTTGGCAACCCTAGGCTATGTACACAATATGCTTCGACGAAAATTGTTGCTGCAGGACGTGCTCCTGTGATTGGTCCCAGCAAGAATAATATAATTCGGACTATTGTCTGTGAGTATATTTCATGAACTGAACTATTCAGTTGATTTTAAACATAAATATATGTTTCATAACTGGATTAGGCTTAAATACAAGAAATACAAATAACAACGGGATTTTCAGATACGGAGAAATATACGTGATATGTACAACAACGTGCAGGGCATTACACAACTATGTCTATATTATATATTTCTGCACTTCTTCTAAGATGTGGTTATTTATGTTATATGATAATTCGCCACTGCCGAGACATTTGGTTGTTAATCTTTCACTTGCCAGATGAGTTCTTATGCTTGGGTGAACACCAGTAGCAGTTATGGAAATGTAGTTGCAAGAAGTTCTTTTCTGTGAAATAGACAATTTGGACAGTGAAGGAAAAAATGCTTGAATTTTAATTCTGATAAGATGAAAAGCATGTGGTGTGTAATAATAAGAATTTTCAAGAGATCATACAGTTCAGAAAAAGTTATTCCCTTGATGTATACAATCATGGGGAAAAGAATTTTTAAGTAGTTAGGTTCTACAAAAGGTGGGACGTATAGGGCTGTTTTGGCGAAGAGGTCGACCAATAGGATTGATGCGGGGGGAGGGTGAAATTGGAAATATAGGGTGGTGTTGAATTATTATACATCTGATAGACAAATACTAACTTGAAGTATTTACGACTCTTGGACAGAGTTTACCAAAAAGCTCCCGTATGAGATTTATATAGGAATTGTGACTTAATGGACCTGCATATATTTTGCAAGCTTTATACTGCACGGATTTTAAAAGGTCAGAAAATAGTAAAACCAGCCAAGTGGAGGAGACGAGTCAGCAGACTGGCCTCGTTCCCCCCGGCGGATCATTCCGAGTGCTTGCACGAGGAGTGATTTGCCGCGGGAACGAGGCCAGTCTGCTGACGAGTCTCCTCCACGCGGCTGGTTTTACTTTTATCCAGTAATTATAGCTGTATTTTTATTTTCATCGTAAAATACAAAAAAAGACAATTAAAAACAGTTTCAAAATTTATTTCACCAAACAAGACTTTGCGTATGAATAACTGTGACGCAGGATCCAGTAATTGGGTCATTTGAAAACTACATGCTTGACGTGCGCCAACTACAAGAATTTAGAAGGAAAGTAGTTCTCAGTGACCTTTGCACTGTGGTGATATGGACAGGGTTATCACCCAGTCTGTATCTTCCACCTTTTCTGGATGATACAGCTATAATTACTGGATAAAAAGCTTGACCACACTTGTCAAAGAGGACAATGCCATATTCGAGAAGTGGTCGAAACATTGTGCAATAAAGTCTACCTAGGGTATTACGTGACAGTTTACATTTTAACTTGGGAAGAAGGACAAACCTTTAATTTGCTTTGGGAGTGATGAGAATTATATGAGCATGGCAAGATAGGCAATGACTCGGAGTAATGCCACTGTGTGTGTGAGTGCCAATTTGTTTGATCACATTAGTATTGGAAGACGGCTGTTGATGTTTTGGTAATTCTTGAATCTCTGCATTTTGCTGTATTTGACTTTGCTGTCAGTGTTGTATTGGAATTTATGAATGTGGGTAACGTTTTTCTGAACTATCAGGCATTGCCGATTCCCCAAGAAGAATAGGCAGATATGGAGGTTTACTAAGTTCACACACTATATGTCAGATGATGATTTGAAGGTATTGAAGATGCCACGCCATTGCTTTTTCCAATGCCAAATTAGGGAGAGATTTCTGCTAACGTGTTAAGAGGGCTCAGTTAGTTCTAAGTCAATTTTAAAAAGACATATCGTAAGTAAAGAGTCTCATTTCACCGGGCAGTTTATCAACCAGATACTTTACACAGACTAGGATAACCAGTGTCTCCACGATGGCTCCCTGAAGGACACCTAGTTCAACCGGCAGCAGAAATGTGTTTCACCATGGATAATTACATGCTGAAAGCAGTTTACTAAATAGATCTCAACGCAGGCTACTACTTCATCAGAAAGACCAAGCTGCCAAAGTTCGAAGAGGTGTCCAAGGCATCAAACCTTATCAAAGGCCTTAGAATGATCACCATTCTTGCTTTCTTGGAGTGGTCGAGGCCATTGTGAATATTATGAATGATATAAACATGCTGGCTAATTGTCGAGTCATAAACCTAAAGTTTTGGAATTGAGCCTTCTACTAAAGAAATATTCGCGAAGAACATTAAATAGTAACCTTTCAAACACCGTTGAAACATAGCAAGCCAGAAAAGTCGGGCAATATTTGCTTTTTATCTGTCTACTGATTTTTTTAACACAGGACATGTATTAGATCTCTTCCAAGTGGTAGGGAAGCAAGATTGAGTAAAGGAAAAATGATTTTTTAAGCAAGGCTTTGCATATGAACTCAGCAATATTTTTAAAATTGTATTTCTGGTATTGTCTTATTCAGAAGCAGAAATAAGCTTTACGGATGATAAGACTTGTTGACATTATTATCACCAATAGAGACACCTGTAAGGTTTGATTATTTCTAAAAAAATGAACTCAGGGGTTGTGCATCAATTTCAGACAGTGTTTCGCATTGGCTTGCCAAATTGCAATCAAATACTTCACATTTTTTACTAATGCTTTAAATAACCTTCTCACCTTTGATGATGAGAGGCATGCTTAGGTGTACTTAACACTCAAAAATAGATTTGAAACCCCTGTTTAGGATTGATTGCTTTGCCATGCAGTTGGGATTGTAACTTTGCAAATTAAGGACAATGTCTAATTTATTGACATCATTACTTCTAAATCTTGCAATCTTGTGTAAAACTGAAGGAATTTGTCAATATTCATGCTAATGGCGAGGCTGTGAGGTCTTGGGCTTAATTTTTGAAAAGTGATTGAATCATTTAGATGCCCGATTGCGATGACGAATGCTTTTTTTTTTTTTGTTTTTTTTTTTTTGTTTTTTTTGTTTTTGTTTTTTGGTTTTAATTCCAGGGATAATCCGTGGTTTGGCCTTGGGTCGAATCGTAAAGTCCTTAAAGGTGGAAAAACTTTGGCAGTAGAGACGCATAGTTCTGACCAATGGGAAATAATGTCAGCAAGACAGTCGTCAGGACATCAAGGGCAGTGTCCCAAAGAACACAGGAGAGTGTAGTATAAAGGTCCTGAAAATTGGCCTTTTGAAATATCATATTGATCTTTTTATGGGACGGTCTTCAAGGTTGGACAGAGAAAGAAGATAGAAAACTAAACATCAGAATGCGAAATTGGACTGAGGAGTACACTGTCGACAACGAGTCCTGGAGAGTCTGGGATGATATGATGCATCAGGATGTTGGAGTGCTCATTTGGTTTAGTAGATGGATCTATCAGTTGGAAGAAAGGATATTTTGAAAAACGAAATTAGATACGGACAGGCCGAGTTCATTATCTAGATGTCTGGAGTTCCATTCAGTACATATATCATTAATATCACCTGTTACTAGGGGAATATGAATTAATTTCAATTGCTATGGATAGAAAAGTAGCTGGAGGTTCTAAAAAGGCATCACGTATATCGGCTGCCCTGTCACGGGTCCATTCAAGCTCAGAGGCATTTATGCACTAAGAATTGATACATGCACTAGGAATTGATACAAGAATGTCCTTATGAGTTCATACATGATGTAGATTTTCACAGACAATGGAAGCAAAACTTCCCCCTGGACCATCGACAAGTTTTACATTATGCCTGTATGACAACAGGTGAATGTATTGTCACACTTGAGTACATGTACAGTACGATGAATCACAATTAACTCGATAATATCAGTTGTTGATTTGGCTATACAAGTATACATTTGAAACTACAGCAGCTTCATTTACAAACCACACCAATCAATTCGCTTCATTTACAAACCACACCAATCAATTCGATTCATTTACAAACCACACCAATCAATTTGCTTCATTTACAAACCACACCGATCAATTCGCTTCATTTACAAACCACACCAATCAATTCGCTTCATTTACAAACCACACCAATCAATTCAATATCTATGAGTTAATCTTAATCCAAAGTCAAGGTGCTTAATTCTGTTTATGTGTCTTTATAAATTTGTTTGGCTAATTGCCACGTTTCTGAATTCATTTTTATCCAGTATAAGCTTGCATATGCAGATTAAATGAATTTTGCCACTGACTATTAAGGAGGCAATACATGTGCTTGAATAGGGTCAAAAGATTGTTAAAAGGGAAAATACTAAACTGCACAGTAACAGTATAGTTCCTTTTGTTTTCGTTGTTATTTTTTTCTTTTTTCTTTTTATTTTATTTTATTTTATTTTTTGTTTTTTTGTTTTGTTTTGTTTTGTTTTTTTTTCCTGCTGGGTTTGGTGGGTTTTTTTTTTTTTGTTTTTGTTTTGTTTTTTTGTTTGTTTGTTTTTGTTTTGTTTTGTTTTTGTCTTTTTGTTTCGTTTTTGTTTTGTTTTTCCCGCTGGGTTTGGTATTTGTTTCCCTTGTGTGTGTGTGTGGGGGGGGGGGTAATGTTTGTTTTATACGTACATAGAAAGAGCAGCAAAGGGACCTGATACTGTTATCAGTTACTTGTAGCACGATTACCAAACCGCATGTTCTGTCACACTCGGTCGACAAAATGAATATTAAATATTCCTGGTACCAACTCACCATGCAGAGAATGTGTACGATCAATATATGGACCAATTATACCAACACTGCACTTAAGTGTCATGAATGTATTGATATATAAAATGTCACAGCGATATTTCATGACTTAACTCTCTACATAATTTGCAGAAAGGTACGTATCATTTGTGTAAATTATGCGGAGGGATCATTGCACATGAAAAACACAGTATTTTAACCAATAACCACATTATGATTTTTGTGGAAGAGTGGTGGCTCCGTAATCTTTTACGGTCTACCGTCGTTAAAATGTAACATTTTATTTGAGTATGTGAAAGCATAAGTATTTTCCATGATGTATACACTGCATCAATGAAAATATATATCAAACAGCATTTGTGTAGTGCTGCATCACATGCATATACTCATATATGTGCAAACGATTTCAAACATGCAGTATGTTAGAACACTAAATGTACTCACCAGCAACGTATTTACGGGATGGGTCTGTGTGTTCATGCATCCCGTAACGTTTATATACATCAGCCCAAATAGCAGTCGTGCTGAAACAATGAAGTAAAAGACCATGTTACCTTCGATATGTGAAATTATAACCAAGATCACAACAGGCATTTCATGTACAAAAAAAAACACATATTGTTACATAGTGAAGTTTAGTTTTCCATTAACGCTGTAGATTATTATAGATATCAAGAGTTTATTATAAATGGAATTATAAGCGTGTCATCAAAGGTGAAATATCATAGTAACTGATAGCAGTAAGGCTAATAAATCACACAGTTATGATTCAATAGATACTCGTTTATGGAACGATTCTTAATCGTATACTCTTGTTCTACAAACACAGTTTTATAAAGATTCAAAGTTGCACACATTTACGGTCCTTCTCCTGGTTTCGAGACTTTCTGAAAGTCTGTGTTGTATTGATCATTATAGTTTTTAAAAAATCAACCACAGTATATTATATTCGTGAAAAAATATAACACCATGCTGTAATATCTGTAGTTTTGGAATGGCTTAAAATTCATCTTTCATACAGAGAGCAATTTTTACGCATAAGAACTGGCAAGTCCAAGTACTATTTAATCCAGAATGGTTCAAACAGGGATCAATTTTAGGTTTATAATAATTTTCTGTTATCATCAATTGAGTCAGATTCTGTCTTTCTGTATGTTCGAACAGTTTGCTGATGATACCGATATAGTTCATATTGAAAACCGTATGATACATTGAGACGTAATACAGAATAATCTTGGATAAGATAGATGGGTTGCTTCAATTTTAATGAGTTTCACATGTGTTTGATCCAATTAGGTTCTATGCTCCGACGAGAAAGAAAATTCAATCCAACCTGAACATATTAGGTTTTATCATACAACAAAAACTAAAGCGAAATTAAATTACATTTTAAGAAAGACAGGGTCATCCTTGGCATACCATGAAGACTTAAGCATTTAGTTCCATTCACATCTTACATCGGTTGCATCATATAAAATTCACTCCCATGCATTGTAGTGTATTCATGCCTTTCGGCCTGCCTATCAAATTCAGGTCAAATAACTGATCATAGTTGCTATTTTTCATATCCCTGACATAAGATACCATACTCTGTATATTTATCTGCCAATATTATGAGTAAAAATATAATCTCTGCAATTACAATCGCTGCCTTTTCATTTGACATCTCTGCACTCCTAGGCACTCTGTATTCAGTAACTTATATATATATATATATATATATATATATATATATATATATATATATATATATATATATATATATATGTATGTATATATATATATATTTCTCTAAACCATGTCTGGAGTGCGTTAGGTACACAACAACGCAATGAAACGAAATTATTAGTCATAGTGGAGTTACCACCCAATAATAATAATAATAATAATAATAATAATAATAATAATAATAATAATAATAATAATAATAAATAACCACAAAATCAACAAGTCAAACCACCAACACACAAATAAATCAATAAAGAGAAAAAGACGGTGGTGGGTACAAATTAGATGCAATATGTATAGTAAGTCGGGAAAAGAGAAAAAGTTACTGGAGGGAAAATGAAACGGGCAGAGGGGACAAAGACAACAGGGAAGAAAAATTAGTTGGTGATGGAGGCGTTGGTGGTGGTGTAGGTGACGATAAGAAAAAAAGTAACCGACTCATGAAAAACAAATAGACAACAATAGTACGTCTACGAGAGAAAAGGTATTACAATAAAGGTAACAGACCAAGAAGAAATACACACAACATTAAGAAAAATTGAAGAGATCAAAATAAAATGTGGCGGTGATTTCATTCTATGAACTATACACACATTCATTTTTACGGTATGAATGAAAAATGTGCCTAACTTCAACATTCTTCCTGGATCATGTCATTTAAATGTGGAACAAATATTCAGAAACGAATTCAAGCTTCATTCAAAACATCATTCATTGTGTCGTACTCAATAGCATAAGGTTACCTTGGTGATGTTGATTTTATTTCTCTATCAAGTGAGTCTTTTTCATTAAAAGACTGTCCACTGTAAACATCTCCGCCATTCTTAACGCATACTTTGCGAGCCTCGTCGAAATTCAATGCTGTTGTTTGTAATTCAGTGCGTCTGGAGTTTGTGGCTACAAAATGAAGAGTTAGCATTTCTTATTTTTTACTAATTCATATTAAAAATAGATAAACTGTCCACCAAAAAAATAACATTTTTTTCTGTATGGGTGTCATTGTTTGAAAGATGTTTCTGAATTATATGGATTAGAAGCGTGTGCCCCCATACACACATCCACAGACGATATGCAGCTTGATGTGGAATCTTTCTAGACCGAGTTTTTCATGCTAATGCCAATGAACATGCAAGATGGATAGTTGAAGGAAAGCCTGTCAGCTTTTTCGGCAACGTCATACGACCTTGATCCTTTATATAATTTGGGACTACATTAATATGTAGAAAAATGTCTACATGTAACACTCAGTGCTAAACATCAAAGTCTGCTAAACATTTGGCTAGTGAAGAAGAGGCCATTCTCTTTGGATTTACGAATCAGATATCAAGTACAAAATGTCTCTGAGTTATGTGTGGCCACCCGGCCGTGAATTGCAATCTTACAGTTACACCTGCAATAAACCAGGCCCCTGAGGCAATATTTGTTGGTATGCTATTTGTTTGTCTTATTTGAATGATATATTGTAATAAACATAGGTATCTAAGGGTGATCTTAAAGATAAAGAGATGATTACATATGACACAGTGATATATGATTACGCTAAACATGTCTATCCATCCTAGCCCAAAACTCATATTTGATTTGCTATTCTGCGGTGGACTACTTGAAGACCATTTTGTGCTTTATATATACCAAACAGAAATTAAAATATGAAATCATTCAATGTACATTGGACACGTAACAAAAATATTGCGGAATATTGTATTGATATTTGGATATGTCAGCAATATGGATGCATTGGGGAAAGAGGGTTAAATTACAGAATGTAACTGAATACAAAATTATGTTTTGCTATTTCCAAGGAAACCAATCGATATGACTGTTGTTTCAGGACAGTGGCGTCAATGTGGACATAATACCACATATATTGACTGCTATAGTCGTTGGTGCACAAGAACAATACCCTTAGACCCTTGGTATATTATTCGTAAAAAGCCTATGGCACACATCTTTCCGGTGTTTTAGCTTTTATTTTATCATCTCGCGTATCACGTGTGCGTCTGCTGTGTACGCAAGTTTGCATCTATTTCTGGAAGCAGAATGAAGACACAAACAAATTACTGGATTGAAAAATCAGATGCTTCCTGTCGCGGGGTTTCACGGCATATGTTCAGCCGAGCAACCTTATAATCACACAAGCGTCCAGGCTATATGTATTACGTAAAGTAGGTTAATTATGTTGTGCTTATTTAAAGCATTAGACCCAGTAACTCTCTCAATGAAACGTTGTGTTGTCCCGGGTTTTCCCATTCTAATGTTTTATGATTATGAATAAATGAGACTCGCAACGCAAACATCGAGGACATAAATATTGTATAGAAAAATCATAAATAGTGAAACTTTAGCATGTTAAATCAGAACGTACTTCTGTTATTTCTTCAGCAACATTTTTCTCGACATACAATGCTACGATTTAACAACTTCATTTCTTGTGTATGGAAATGCGGTGCAAGAATATATTGATTTTACCCCTGAAAGTTTATAGTTATTAACACATTCTATATGTAACTTGTATGCCGACCACTTTACTTCCATTCGATTTAAAGGCGCAATGATTATTGGAGGGAAATCTCAATTAACAGATCGACGCCCTCAGCAAACGGATGTTTTGACAGTTATGGCATAAATTATTGACAAAAAAGTGACAGACATGCCACCTTCGGAACTAGCCATGGATCCACGAAAAACGTAATTTTAACGCGTGATACAACCTACATTGAGATCGACTATATGCAGGTCTTTAGAAGGAGAAGCCACGAGGTGCATATGTCCTTGTCCTCAACAAGTGCTTGTCCCTCATCGCATCTATTTTTGTGCTTTGCATACGAGTGACATCAAGTACAGCATATCACAAACACACACACACACACACACACACACACACACAAACACACACACACACACACACACACAAACACACACACACACACACGATAAAAGCACCTGACCACAAAATGCATCTTCTATCAACATGTATTATCTTTATGTACAGTATTCTATGACAAAATGGCTGGTAAACTATACTACAAAGACCATTGAACATATTATATCCAAGTATAAAAGTAATCGCCTGCACAAATTAATAAAACAGTTTGACAAAATATATATATCGTACTTCTGCGGTACATATTTCTTTGTAGTCAAAGGGCTAAAAACTTTAGAAAAATATTAAAAAGGCGGGTACCAGTGTAAGTGCAAATTACCATGACATGTAAACTACAAATCCAGTTAAAGTGTGAACTACGTCTTCAAGAAAGAGTACCGGTAATGCTTACACATACAAACAGACACAAGCATATCTATCTATCTATCTATCTATCTATCTATCTATCTATCTATCTATCTATCTATCTATCTATCTATCTATCTATCTATCTATCTATCTATCTATCTATCTATCTATCTATCTATCTATCTATCTATCTATCTATCTATCTATCTATCTATCTATCTATCTATCTATCTATCTATCTATCCATCCATCCATCCATCCATCCATCCATCCATCCATCCATCCATCCATCTATCTATCTGTCTGTCTGTCCATCCGTCCACCATCCATCCATCCATCCATCCATCCATCTATCTATCAATCTATCTACCTGTCTGTCTATCTGTCCGTCTACCTGTCTGTCTGCATATATATATATATATATATATATATATATATATATATATGTAATATGTAACTGCAGTGTGAAAAAACTAGATCTGAGTTATTAGCTTTACAGAATTCGCTATGTTATTGCCTTTCAAAAAACCGCGAATTAATTTAATTTGCTGCATTACCATACATGGATACCAACTCTACTTCCAACAAAACAAAAATAATGGAAAGTGGGGCCAACCTTATACTTGAATGTGCATATCAGTTTTCTTTTTTCATTACCTAACCACCGATAACAACTGCATATCACCTAATTATGTCTGTTTGCCAATACGGACATATTGTTTTTCTTTGTCTGGTTCATTCTTTTCCTCTCTGTTTCTTTCTTTCCTTCTATTTTCTTTCACCCTTTCTTCTTTTCTTTACGGCAAATATATCCGACGTGCCATTTGAAAACTGTTTTATCTACAAACTCCAAACTCGGCATAATTATACTTTCATATACGAAGCCTTGAGTTTTTGTGAAAAAGTTCAACGGTTTGCAAAGTAGGCAAATTATGATCATTTGAAAAGTTAAATCTTGAATATTTTCAAAACTATTATAGGGACAGGTAACTAATCCAACTTCAATTTATAGATGTGTAACATTTCGTATTTTGTCTTTCTCAAATGACCAACAATGTCAAACGTTGAGTTCATTTTGACCTTAGGAATTTTCTTCCACACAGAACTCAACTTTTATCCAATATCGACCATGTTGGACCCAAATAATGGGTATTGCGACCTTGCAGAGTTTTGTAATTAACATGTAACTTCTAAAGGTCAAAGGTAAAGGTCATTTGTACCATTTGAAAGTTTCATCTAGCGAAGACATGGTCCATTTTTATCTTATTTGGTTCATATTGGGCTTCAATTGTAGATATTGTAACATTGTATATTTTTGTAATTTACTTGTGACCTCTAAAGGTAAAAGATCAAGGTCATTTGGACCTTCAAAAATTTCATCCGGTCATAGTTTTGGTCAATTTCCATCCAATTTTAATCATATTGGGTTCGCTTTGACTTGGGGGGTATTGCAACCCTGCATAATTTCTATTGAACATGTAACCGCTAAACGTCAATGGTCAAGGTCATTTGGACTTTTGAAAGATTCATCCAGCCATGACTGGGTCAATTTTCATTCAATTTTAATCATGTTGGACTCAACTTGTATGTATTGCAACACTGCATTTTTTTAAAATTTATATGTGACCTCTACATTTCAAAGGTCAAGTTTACTTGGCTCTTTGACATGTTCATCTGGCCATTGTGGGGTCAATTTTTATCTCATTCGGTTCATGTTATGCTTAAATTGCAGATATTGTTACTGTCTATTTTTGTAATTTACATGTGACCTCTAAAGGTAAAAGGTCAAGGCTTTAAGACCTTCGAAGGTTTTATCCAGTCATAGCCTGGTCAATTTCCATCCGATTTTAATCATGACGGGCTCGATGTGAAGGTATTGCAACACTGCCCAATTTGGTAAGTAATATGAAACCTCTTAAAGTAAAAGGTTAGAGGTCAATATCATTTGCACCCTCGAAGGTTTCATCTAGCCATGACTTAGTCAATTTTCATCCAGTTTTTATCATGTTGGACGCAATTTGTAGGTGTTGCAACACTGCAGACTTTTGTAATTTACATGTGACCTCTAGACTTCAAAGATCAATGTTATTTGGCCCTTTGAAATTTCCATCTAGCCATAACTGGGTCAATTTTCGTCTGATTTGGTGCATGGTTTTACTCTCCTTTAAAATGTAGGTACCTTGTTTCTCTGCAGCCACGGTTTCTTAATATGCAATATCGTGCAGCGTCTATCAATTCCTATCTGAGAAGGCCATTTAGCCTCTTGATCAAACAGTAACTTTCCACCCAAACCAGCGGAGGACAATTGACATCCACTGGGTTGATCGAAAGAGACGCATACGCCAGATAACGCTATATAGGAGCTGCAGGAGACTGCATATTAACACTTTCTAGTCGGAGTCCACATACAGGTGGACTCACTCAGATTACCATCGCAGTCGGAGTCCACATGTACGCGGACTCGCCATCCTAGATCACTTGCAGGTTATGTTACATGACAGAAACACGGATTTGCGCTAAATATCATCTTTAACATATACTCTTTCAATATGAGTTGCAGAAAATGTCATCTATTGTCTGCATTGTATTTCTGGCCATTCAAGGAATGTTTGTGAGGGATTCATTATATATTCTAGTCTAATAACAAAAAAATTTGATTTCAAAAAAAGGGAAAAATTCAAGATAGCAGCCACGCCACTGGACCTCAGGTGACCTTGATATAATATAAGCAAGGCATATTCTGATTTTTATTTCCAGCTTTCCTGTGGCAAAAGTTTCTGACTCACAAAAAAATTCAAATATATAAAGTTCGTGAATGGGTTTTAATTGAAATTTGCTGAATTCGTGTGGCTATGTAGATTGCAGTAAATTACCAACTTATCAAATAAGTTGATCATCACGGTTACCATGGCAACTGTCCTAAACTGTATTTTATACAAACGGTGTGCTTTGCAAAAATCAAAGGAATAAAATATTTGTGACCTGACCTGTCAAGATACCAGCACTGAATACGGTTCAGGAATGCAACATTGACCCTGGTGAATCATTTCATGTTGTCTAAGATTAGTTATTTTGCAAAATATCAAAATATTAAACAATACTTTGGTTACCACGGCAACCTAGTGTTACACCTACACTTGCGGAACCCAAGAGCACAACTTCCACTGAATATATTGACACAAAGCTCTGATAACTAGTTATATAATAAATAAAGAATAAATATAGTCCAACATTTGGAATTTTTGCCAAAATTCCCAGACACATGCTACATTAGCCAATGAGATAGCCAAGACTGGAAAGTGTTAACAAACCTTGATTGTGGACAAACAAGGTACCTATGGACCATTTTAACGGAGAGAAGAACAGCATGAATTGTAAATATTGTAACACTGCATATTTTTTATGAACATGTGACTTCTAAAGGTCAAACTCCAAGGTCATTTGGGCCTTTGAAATTTTTACCAAGACATAAGTTGGCTCATTCCCATCCAATTTTAGTCATGTTGGGCTGAAATTGTAGGTATTGCAATACTGCATATTTCTGTAATTTACATGTACCTTCAGAGGTCAAAGGTCAAGGTCATTTGGACCTTTGAAATTTTTCATCGAGCCATATCTATATCTTTTGAAAGGATACAGACAGATCTGCTTTCAAGCAAAGCTTCTTCTCTAGTTATGCCAGTCTTCTTGGCAAGGTTATGATATACAAGTTTTCCCCATGCCACACAGTAGTAGTAACGGGTAAAATTCCAAGTAACCTAATACAAGAAACACCATCTATTTACAAGCCTTGCGACACCCAATTTTGCACGAACGATACGGACGTTTAAAAGAACTTATTTTTTTTTAAATTCGAGGATGGAAAAAATATAACGCTTACTGTAAATAGCGTTGCTTGATTCATAGACAGACCTTGAAGCCCGTCGTAAAAGCGCTTAATGAAACGGAAACTGGTCTTCTTAGCCAACACCGGGCGTACTGGATATTGTAGCACCACTGCCGAATTGCTTCTGTTACCGTTGGATTCTCTTACAGGGTAGCAATATACTGACCCTTTCTGCCCCACATTGGACTCTGCCGGGGTTTATACACAAACATTCGTGAAAAAGTGTGGGAAACCCCAATGTGAACTTACCAGCCGTAACAGTGTACACGATGTTGGCCGCTCCTTTGCCCCCGCATTTTTGCGCCCCGTTTGCTTGGCAGGGTATATCACAAGCTACAATAACAAAACGCACTACATGGACTCTTCACAAATCAAAATAATAATGCACATCGATCAGGAAAGGAGCTTTACTTCAGCAGTGTGGATAAGGGTACCCAGATTAACTATGTCTGTATTGGCACACAGACACTTTGTCGGTGGGTTCTTCCTTTCTTCTTTCTTTACCACCAAATTTGTCTGACATTTAATTTGAAGACACACTCATGCACTGACACCTCAAACGTAGCAAAATTATATTTCCATACTTCAAGTCCGTTTTTTATATGAAGAGGGATGACAGTTTTGAAAATTATGCAAATGAGGGTCATTTGAAACTTTAAACCTTGAATATCTTCAAAACTATTATACGTAGAGGTGCATTTCCGATTTCAATTCATATGTTTGTGTTGTAAGCTCAGCCAATGGGCCACAAACGCAAGTTTTAAAATTTTAATTCATACTAATGGAGGGGGAGCACTTGAAGAGTTTAAATAATGTATATCATCAAATTACTCTTGGTAGAGGTGTCATACCAAACCCGATTCACATATGTGTGCTATTGCCGCATCCAATGAACCACAAGCAAATTTGTAGAACGTGGATTTATACCTATTAGGGGAAGCAGGGGTAAATTTTTATGTAATTTTAAATATCTGTCTCCAGAACATTTTTTCGTTGATGTGACATTCCGACTTCACATCATAGGTTTGTCCATCATCCATTTTGTCTCGAGCTAAGCTCTCAGATGCCACTAAATATAGAATCTCTGAACACCGAGTGTGTGGGCCTATCATTGAAGTTAAGATAGTGCAAATTAGGAGCAACATTTTTTCACTTGTACATACTTGTGATAGACCAGACGTACAACAAGTAATGCTCTTTCATTAGCAGTCAATTAAAATGTATATGAACATCACTGTGATGTGTTGCTTACGCTTATGTCAGACATAACACTTTTAAACTGCCATATGGTGACCATTTTGTCATCAGTCCATGTTGGAATGTCTACATTGATCCAATGTTGCAATACAAAGTGCCCAGAATAAGTTACAGTTTCTCACTGCATGATCAAAACATGTTTGTTTCCCGACCCTTGACATTCTGTTTTAATCAAGAATTGGGGGGGGGGGGGGGGGGAGGTGTCTGCAATTTCCTTTTTACCCGCAAAGTTTTTATCATGCCAAAGGCCTTATATTGCTAAAGTTTTATTTCTTAAATTTCATTTTTTTTCTGTCATGGAACTTTTCCAATTCAATTTGAAGGTACAAGGCAACAACTGTCCTTTGTAGGCACATAGACAGATTTGCTTTGAAGCAAATCTTCTTTTCTAGTCCCCTTTATGTATTTGTGATATTTTTCCTTTGGTGGAGTCATACAACGAACAACCTTTCAATTGACACAAGAGCATGGCAGGAGATTCTTAAAATTTGGACTGCCTGGATTCGACGGTCAAAAAGTGTTGTGTCCGGCACAGACACTAGGGTTAGAATGTACTATGTTTAATGGGCGGCAGTTCCGTGAAGAACATCCTGACATAGACATCAAGGGAAAACGCGACATGTGAGACAGCGTCCAACTGGGCTTATACCTGTTGAGTTCGCTTTGCCATTTTTGCCATATTTCAGCCCACAGTAGCACTGCTTGCCGTCTGCAATGCCCGCGTAGGGAAAACCGGCGGCCATACAGGGAGTCTGGCAATTCGGGTACTGTTGGGGTGCGCGGGTGTCGGTTATCGCATGGTTAAGGTCATCTGAGCCTCGTATGTACTTGAAACATTCTGACACACTGGAACTCAGGGCCGATGTTTGACCTGAAAGAGAAAATAATGAATAAAGTTTAATGCCTAGATTACAGTTTCAAATCACATTTGCCGTAGCTTTTATTGAGCGTAACCACACAATACGCAAGCACAACATGTACAATAGGGCGTGCATTATCCGCAATTTGGTCATTTTTGAATTAGTTTTGCTTTTTCGTTTCTATGATTGAAAATAATTTTCTCCCAATGCACGAAGTTGCAATAAAAGGTGGAATAATGTGGGAAATCACTGTATCAAAGGAATACACAGAGGGAAACAAGACAGCAATTATAACAATGATAATGATGATAGTAGTACTAGTAGTAGTGGTAGTAATAATAATAATAATAATAATAATAATAATAATAATAATAATAATAATAATAATAATAATAATAATAATAATAATAATAATAATAATAATAATAATAATAATTGAATAGGCATTTGCTTGACAAGGTAAGCTGGTTCATACATACGTCATTCCTATTTCCGGTGTTTGGACGTATCATAAATATTTGATGCTGATTGGCTTAACAAAATTTAGGGAAACCAAAAATTTAAAAAAAAAAAAAAAAAAAAAAAAAAAAGGAAAAGAGAAAACCTAATCTACTCCAATATAATCTAATATTATGAAATTTTACAACCATCCAAAATTATAGAAATGTCCATTCTATCCATGACCGTTCCCCGCGAACAAGTAATTACGCTACCCGACTCTCTCTATTCCACAGACCTGACGTGACTGACGAGTCGCAAGTGTCCATGGCCAATGGCCACAAGTTAGTTGTGCTTGTTTTGTTATATCCTCCAAGAAAGGAAGAAGGAGAGAGAGAAAGAAAGAAAGGAAGAAAGAAAAAAAGAAAGAAAGAAAGAAAGAAAGAAAGAAAGAAAGAAAGAAAGAAAGAAAGAAAGAAAGAAAGAAAGAAAGAAAGAAAAAGAAACTCTCGCCCATGAACCTTGTATTATCGAATATCAACAAAGTCTTGTGTAGCCACCAGAAATGAAATCATTTTTTCCTAGGGCGTGTATATTTCTGCCAATCTGCACTTTGTTTAATCTCGTTAACAAGTACTAATATTTGAAATTGGGTGTAGAAAATGTCGATGTTTTGATGACAGCTTTACAAAGACGACAATAAATCAAAGCAGGGGGATTTTTTATCGAACTTATTGAAACTGCCATGTTTCTTCTGTCCTTGTTTGATACTGCTCTTCAGTCATCCTCCGCACTTACAAAATCATAGTTATTTTTATGAGGAGGTGTACTGCACACAGATTCGTGTAATATCTGCCGTTGGCCTCCCTGTACATCTGTTTGTGGCTGTCCCGTGGGCCTACTTCTTGGTAGCTTGCTCCATCATGCAGGCGATCAGTAAGCGTAAGTGTCTACTTCTATTTTATTCAATTCGATTCAATTTCTTTCCGATTCTAATCTGTTTTGCTCGACCCTAGCAGTACTTACACTCTTTAATAGAAAGGCTGAGTGTGCATGCGTGTGTAAATGCTTCGATATAAGTATTAAATCATGTCCACTCACTCGCAACACAGTGCAATTCCTCTATCGATTTCCATGCTGAATATCTTCAAATACCACTGAAATTTATCAATGTTTTGAATAACTTCTCACCTGTTCACATAATGAGACTTCCCATGAGAGAGAGAGAGAGAGAGAGAGAGAGAGAGAGAGAGAGAGAGAGAAATGAGGGGGGCTCCAAATGCACAACAACCGCGGTTCATACTACGTTCACAGTTAATTGAGGCTAGAGATTTTGTTCAGGTGTTTAGGGATTCCTTATTGGTCGCAATTCTGGCAAAATGTGAAACCCGCTGCCACACATCGATTTTTTGGAGAAGGATGTGGCCTTTGACATGCTCCGTGTTGTAATTGTGTAACTGCTTTCTCATATTTTCACACTTTACGCCTTGAATCTTTCAGTGCCAAGTTTTTGACTGCGTCAACAACTTTTCTCGGCGTGCTTTGAGCTTAACTAGCCCAAACCCCAAAGCACGCCGAGGCAAGATGTTGACAGTATTTCAGAAATCCATTATTATTACTATTTTTTTTTTGTATTCAAATTTAGAACAACCAGTTATACGATTGCTTAATAAACATTTCTGAGGCAAGTCTCATACCAGTTCCTGAAATCTTGATATATTCCAGCTTATTCACAAAAATATCAGAACCACTGGAAGATTCAATGTTTAGCTGTCCTAGCATCGGGTTGCAGCTGTGCCATCATAATAAGCCACATAATTTGACACAAAGTAAAAATTTTACAGAGATAAATCATCTATATTCGACTTTTGTTACCTCCAACTGTATATCCACGTATTTAAGGGAATAACGTCCACCCATTTCCTCATTTTCGCCCCCTTTCCCATGATATTTGTTATGTCCTGTGGGTTCTCTATTTGTTTTCCTAGCTGTTATCCACTTTTTGTTGTATTGTCAATTCATGTACAAGAGGCTATCATATGGGCATTGTGCCTGTTGGCCAATTATTTTGTGCAAATAAAATATGCTTGAATCAAGTGTCATATGCATCTCATATTTGGCAATAATAATACAGACTTTACAACTCGATGCTTCAATGAAAACAAAACGAAACAAAATAACAAAAAAACAAAACAAAAAACAAAAAAAAAAACAAAAACAAACAAACAAACAAACAAAAAGCAAAAAACAAAAAACAAAAAAACAAAAACAAAATTCTGAGTCCCCCCTCCCCCCAAAACCTTTCCCACTTTATCACACAGACTTTTTGCGCCCTTTCAAATGAACCATTTGCTATAACTTGAATGCCTAAATGAGCATACATTTGTATGCGTATCATTTCTTATTTCGCCGTCCGTTTTCAAGTATTTTTACAGTGTCATTGCAAATCGCAATTTTTTAACTTTTGATAATAATTACTAATTGCCAGTCTGAACAATAAACATGCTTCTAAACCTTTTCTAGGAGCCTGATAAAAGAATCACGTCGTCTGCATAGAGTAAACAATTAATATTCTCATCATAGTATGAAACAAGGTCGTGTGTGTCATCAAATATCTTGAGTTAATCATTTATGAAGATGCATTCTCTTGGTCCGTTCATGAGGGGCCCTCGACATCCTACTACTACAGTTATTTAATAATTCTCACTATCTCCTGTACTTGCTGTGGTGGAGCAAGTCGGTACATTTGTAAGTACGACATTACCAATACACCAGTCTGGTGACCGGAACCACAATGTACACTTTAATTGGCATTACATATTGTTAGTCGTTTAGCAATGATTATTTTTGGTTTCAACCATGAATGCAATAAATATGATGTGCAATGAGTTCTTTTGATTTTTTTTTCTTCAATAGCGTGACAAAATTGAAGTCGGTAGATATCCAGGCAGGTGTCATTCCCTATGAGAGGGATATCTCGTCAAACATACTTATCTGACAAAAAAGGCAAACTGAGCTGCCGGCGGTGTGTCCTTTTACGATTATGAGCAGTAAAGTGTGCGAAGTAAGGCGGATAATTATTGAGCAAAATCAAGCATACAAATGCAAATTAGTAAAGAATCAATATGTACGGATGTTATAACAATTGTGTACAAAGCTGAGCTGGTTTCTGCGCAATACGGTCTCAATATCCAAGAGAATCCAATCCTGTTTGATTTTTGCTCATACGGTTAAACGCGTACACCCCGCAGAATAAAATTGTCTTTATCTAAATATCGGAAGGCCGCGTACATTCCTCTTGTAGCAATTGCATTGTCCGGGGCTTTGACGACACAGAATCCTCAAACATTGTTTATCTGTAATCGCTAAGGGACCCCCGTTTGACTTGTGCTGCTTGTTCTAAGTAACCTTGGCTATGATTGATCTGTTTACGCGGTACACACCAAAAACAGTCTGGATGGATTGCTTCTCAGCATTACCGCCTTTGCCCAAATTATCTTTCTAGTCTCAAAATTTGAATCAGACCTTGTACTTTTATCACTGTTACAAAATTATCATAATAAAACCACAATGATATTTTTTTTGTTCCTGTTACCATGATGGTTTTATTAGGGAGTCCAGCTTTAACATCGTTTACGAAAATACTACAGGCTATAAGTGATAACATTTATTTGTCGGAACGCAAGAAAAAAATCAAGAACTGTTAAATGCACTTTTATGAAATGCAAAACTTCGTTTCTGTTGCCTTGGCAATTCCACCTGCGCTGTACAACTTCTGGCGGACAGTAGGATGTCAAAGGCATTCATATAAGAAATACGACTACAAGAGATGGTAACTATATATCAGGCCTGAAAAATACTGGCGGTATGGACTTTCGTTTTCACGCCAGCAGCTTAAGGATAATCGACCATCGCATTTGGTACATTTTTCTGCTCCAATGTTCGCTGGTCAAATACCACGCCCTTTGCCAAATTTGATTCCCAAATGGGAGCCGAAACGCAAGGCCTCAAAACACAAATAACAGGAGCTTAACAATGAAATACATCAGGGAGTATGGCTGCAAGACGGCCCTAAGCTTGCCTAAAAGACATCGACTAGTTCAAAGTGGCGTGGCACTTACTAGTTTATTTCATGGGGGTAATCCTTGCGTGAATGACTACCCAAATTTCCGGCTTTGGAGCCAATGAATCTCCACTTATCAACTTAAAAATACTTTATGACAGTAACAATAGCATCAAACTTATAAATGAGGCGAAAATGATTTTTGCTCAATAGCTATAAGGCCACTCGGTCTGGCATGAAGGGTTTCATCTTAAATTGAAACAGTGTGGCGCGGAAGAACTGGTTTTAGATTCTGTAAAAGTTACTTGTCAAATCGGTTCCAGCAGGTCAGCATCAGTGAGCAGTGCTCAAACTCGCCCCGGGTTGAAGTTAAGAATTCCCAGTAATCAATCCTTGGCCCTTTTGGTATTTCACGTGTATGCAAATGACATCACTGCTGATATCCCTTGCGGCATGAAGCTTTTCCGTGACGATACTGCTACATTGTAAATCATGCATGATCCACAGCAGGGTCAATGTCGATCTATTGTAAACTGTCCCTTGATGTAGATTTAGGAACATTTCGTTTAACGCTTTCAAATCCGTTGCCTCAACATTGTCGCCCAAACGTAACACAACAGACTACTATGGCAAGCCAACAGGGCCATAACGTATAGGTCTTACACGTAGTCGAGGCTCGGCAACGCGCAGTCGAGCCAACAAATAAGATAACAGTTTCCACTACGTGTAGTAGAGTCTCGGCAACGCGTAGTCGAGCCAACCAATAAGATCACAGTCTCCACTACGGGTAGTCGAGGCTCGGCAACGCGTAGTCGAGCTAACCAATAAGATTACAGTCTCCACTACGCGTTGCCGAGAAAATGTTCTTCTACAACGCGTCGCCGAGCCTCGGCGACACGTAGTGGAGAAACTATGCCTCCCATAGCGTGTAGCCAAACTATCCAATCACTGATGCTCTTGTAAACTGTATTAGACCTGTTGGCTGTTTTAATATCAGTAATGAGTGTAAGGACGTAAATGATTGGTTTGCTTTTCTTCAGCCAAAAGGTGCCATAAGTTGCTCCACTACGCGTAGCCGAAGCTCGACTACGCGTAGTGGAAAACATATTCTTGGCAGCGCGTAGTGGAGACTGAAATCTGATTGGTTGGCTCGACTACGCGTAGTGGAGGCTCGGCAACGCGTAAGACCAATGTGTTATGGCTCTGTTGGCTTGCCATAGACTACCCTACTTCACACTTAGAGGAACACCGATATCTAAATCAAGCATTCATGCTGACTTGAGCAGAACTGTCTATGCTAACTTCAAGAAGTGCGCTGACACTGCTTGCATTATATCCAAAGCACGTCAACGCCTTTATCCTGCCCTGAAATATTAATTATCTGAGGAAGCTCTTTTTTTCAGTTATATACAACCATGGTTCGACCAATTTTGGGAAAATGGATGTGTAACTTTCCACGTATATTACAGTAACTGTGGTGTAGTTATGGCTTTGAAAATGTGCTGAGGCACAGTCCACGTACACTTTTGCTGAAGGAACCAGGTTGGCAGATTATAACTATCAGAAGAAAGTAAACAAAACATGTTGTCAAATATAAACAGATCCGAAAACTAGCTCCCATTTGACCTTATGCATAATCAAGCATGTGCAACGGCCGATTCGCTAGACATGAACTCGCCAAATGTGGCGCTTTTGAAGGACCTAAAGGTAGTTTGTGCAATAACCGAAAAAAAAATAAAAAAAAAATAAATAAATAAAAAAAAAAATAAAGGAATGTGTTCCGTTAACAAAGGATCGAATATTGTATCTGTATCACAAGCAACATTTGACACTAATTTCGTAGTTATTGTGATGCATCATTGTGTATAACCTTTAATCCCATATAAGATGCTTTCAGATGAAAATACAAGGATAACGTACAGGCATAGAAACAAGAAATCATCTTAATGACATCATTACCATTCGCCTTGTTACGTACGGATCGACTGAATCTTGACTTTGTATTTTATTAAATGCGCTTTAGCTCAGTTCATGTGTGCTTTGATGGAACGCAACGTTTGCCACATTTAATGGCCTCTTTTTCACCTAATAATGTTTCCTTTGTTGGTCTTTCCACAAATTAAATTATGCTGTGTAAATCAAATGTTAAGAGGTAGATACAATCATGGGTATGTGTTTGCTGTCAGGACTCTGCCGGTCTCCCTGCTGGATGCCCCTCTCGGTAAGCGGTTTGTGGCTTCCGCCGCCAAGTGATTTCGTTCTGACCCTAAATGTTGGTCGTGATAGTTTGTCTATAGTCACATCAACTTACATCTTTGGGAAAATTTTGCCAACCTACTTGTTCAAAAATGGGATTATGGCCCTTACATGTTGCAATGCCTGTTACTATTCCTGCTGTAGATAGATGGACATCCCCTAACTACTGGGTTCAGATAACGCACAACCATTTTAACCATATTCCATTGTTGATCTTATGCCTTCCCACCCCCACCCCCGCCGAAAAAAGACTTTCTGAAAACCTTTCTTTGTAATGGCCAGTTCCATATGATTTCTTACCATACTCTTGTCGTAAACCAAGTGATGGCTGAACAGATGATTGGACCTGAATGGCTATGTCCAGTATTTTTTTCTTTCAAATTTCCACTCATAATAACAGACCGTATTAGTACAATGGCATACGTTTCTAAGACAGTATAATACGTTTTCCTCTTATTTTCAGGCAAACTACTGGAAATTGGTCACATTGTGTTTTGGTCTGTTCAAAATTACCCAGCTTGCTTATAGGAGATTGATTTGGCAAAGAAATATTCACAGATTTTGAAGAAATACACTATCAAGATATATATGTGTGTATATATATATATATATATATATGTATATAAATATATATATATATATATATATATATGTGTGTATCTATATATATATATATATATATATATATATATATATATATATATGTATATATATATATATATATATATATATATATATATATATATATATATATATATATATATATATATATGAGCTATCGGGACACTGGAATGATATATATCTTAGAATCGTATTTGCTTACCACATTAAAAATTGAAACTCCACTTTATCATAAATTAACCTGTAACATAATCTACTTTCTCATTTTATAATAATATCATGTTTTTGTATAAAGATATGTGATATACCTTTGCTGTTGCCAAAATGTCCCAAGTGTAGAAGTAAATCGAATGTAGTTTATTCATTCATCCATTTATACACTGATAACGTTGGAAATTGTTTGCTCGATAGAATAAAAAATAATTGTGAGATATGGAAAAAATACATGTTCCTTTTTTGAAATATGCGTCGCTAATACTATCCAGGTCACATGTAGGTATGAAGGTTTACTATGATACACAGCAGCACATTTTCGTGATATTTTCTTATGGAATCAAGCCGCTCGCCACTTTGTCCGTAAAAAAAAAATGTCAAAACCGCTAGCAGTGCATGGAGAGACAAATAAAATATCATTCAGGATCTATTTTGTCACTTGACTTTTACTATCAGCAAACGTTTCACCACCATGCTAGAGTGTTAGAAAATCTGGTGCTTCAAAATTAGACTGTACGCTATGCCCACTCTTTCCTTTGTTTTTCAGCATTATCGAAAGGAATTTTCGAGTCTTTCTGACTGTTCACCAGGACTCAGATCATTAATGTTTTTGTTGCATGCTATCCGAAAGAAGAAATTAACTACACGGGAACCATTTGCTCTTTTATGTATAGGATCAATATTACATTTTGCGCACTAAAGAAGATTAGCATGTCATGGTAAATTATTTGGTATCATATTTGGTATTATAGTTGGTACCATAGTTGGTATTATTTAGTTGGTATTATAGTTGGTATTTTGATTGGTATTATAGTTGGCATTATATTACGTCTTTCTCAGGCGCAGCCTTTACTGCAGCTGCCGGAAATGTATTAGTCCGCTTCGTAAACGTATCATCGATATAATCTGACGCAGCCTTCGCACTTACTCTCTAACAATATATTTCCAAATATAGCGTTATCTGGTCTCCTCCAATCGCATATTTGTTTATCATTAAGTTGCGAACTTCTGCGTTCAAAAATAAATATGCAGTTACGGTTCTATTCGGTGCTAGCACCCGGCTACAGGAGTTAATGAACACAATTTAAAATGTTGCTGATTGCTTGGTCTAGGCATGAGGATTTTGCTTCAGTAATACTCGTAGGCTCAATATGCATGATGGGACAATTTACAGCGCAAAAATCCATCATGTTTTTAAAACCATAGTGGTAGTAAGGAGTGGGCTATGCAGGCAAATTAAAAAAAAAAGTGATGAAAAAAAAGGATATGACAGGAATTGTGAAACATGTTGGGACACGTTTTGGGTAGGTAGAGTTAAATCAGATTTTGGGAACGATACATTTTGGACAAAAGAAGGCTTAACCAGTCAAGCTTTTGTGAGCATTGCTAACCTTGGGGGCATCGGGTGACTTACACGGGTATGTGCTCAGACATGCTTTTCAAGTTGACTTTTATTTGCGATAGATATGCTTTTTCATTTTATCCAGCCAATTATCATAGGTCCGACCAATTCATGTACAATGAATGTATTTTCCTTACCATTGGAGGGGTAACATGCTGATTATTGAGCTGAGATGGGGCAAAGGTATTTGCGTCATTCGTTAATCATCTAAACTTATTTCTCGTGAATTGTGAAATCGAACTTATTGTTTTGTGTGATTCGTGATTATTATTATATATATCATATATGTTAATAATCTTCACAGAGTTTTTAAAGACAAATTTTAATAAATTTTATATGCTTATGACAAAATCCTTTTTAAATATTCATCCTTATTTATGTTATTTGTGCTCTAGTGCAACCACTATCAGTTTGTCAGATAATATAAATGCCGAACTTTGAAATGGCTGACCTGTAACAAAATATCCTAAAATTTCCCAAACCAAGTTCACGATTCTTCATTTTCCCCAAATAAAGTTTCAATTGCCCTGATGGGTGCACGTGAGTTTTCAAATTTACAATATTCTTATCGAAGCTGTCAACGAATTTGACTTCCTTCGCTTACAAATTAACAAGAATGGACGCCACATGTGAATAGAATTGATAGAAGTCTTGCCAGGTTAAAGGGTACCCTGACAAGTGTGCGTATATTTGTTTTGCCTGAACAGTCTCTCCTGCATATACATATATATATATATATATATATATATATATATATATATATATATATATATATATATATATATATATATATGTGTGTGTGTGTGTGTGTGTGTGTGTGTGTGTGTGTGTGTGTGTGTGTGTGTGTGTGTGTGTGTGTCTCATATAATCTAATCTTTATAAGTTTTTGGGTCACTCTAGTGAGAGGAGTTTCAAATTTACAGATATAAGCAGTGCGCGTGATCTCAAGCGCAAATTCTTGCACACTCTCAACCTTCATTTAAAAACCTAAATATACTAAAAGTACAAGACTTATTACGACTAAATTGTTTTGAAAAGTAAATTCAATGTACTTCGCATTGATACCAAAGTGCATTCTGTACTTGATATCATCTAGCCTCACCTTTGTATATTATTGACCCTTTTCTACGGGTATAGCTCTGCAGACTGGAAACTTAGCAGAGTACCTCCTGTTTACAAAGGTAAAGGCCATTTTCTCCATAAAGAAAACCATCGACCCATATCCGTGTTATGACATTGTTGGAGGATTGTTTACAAAATGTAATATGTTCAAGCTCAGTTTCTTTATTTCTTTAAAGACAAAGTTTAATTGCTTCTGAACAGTTCCCCTTTCTCAAGTTTTATTATACCCAAACAGCGTTGCAGCTTATGCTGAGTCATTGGCTACAGAGCTTTAACAGACATTTCCTTACCGCAATAGCATTTTTGGACCCCAAAATAGGTTGACTCCATAGATTATAAGATTGTAATGTCAAAGCTCAAATAATCGAAATTGAATTTCTTTGGCTTGAAACTTCTCTTAAAGAACGATCTCAAGCTGTAATGCTTATATTTCTTACAGGCTGGCATTGAACTAGATGTACCACGGGGATCTTCTCCTGGCTCGACGTTTTTTTAATTTATACAATAATCTTCTGGAAGGTCTCAGTAATTGTAAGTGCCATCTTTTGCCAACGACACAATACCGAAAGCCTCATTATCACTTCAGTCAGAGTTAAGCAGTACGACAGAGTGGTTCACTGTCAACTAACACAACACTTTATTATCAGGCCTGCAGTTTTATAATCAAACGGGAGGTGATCCATAAAGAAAATAACGTAACATTGCTAGATGTCATTGTGGGGGACAAGCTTGCGTGGTGTCATCATGCCCAATACCTCGTTTCCAAAATTATTCCATAACCGGATCTTTTAAGCAGACTCCCTTAACGAAACATTTATTAAATACGCTTTGCTATAGTATCAGTGTGTCTTATTTTGACTACTGTGGCATGATGTGGGGAGGTCTTTGTCATAAATATGAGGGCATCCAGAAGACAGGACTGCTCACATAGTTATGAATACTTTTTATTACCACATAAACCCGGTAAGCACAAAATGAATTAGCAATCCCTCCAAAAAGACGGAACTTTCGCTTTTCAACGCGCACCTGCAGATGTTTAAACAATGATGCGGACCCTGGGTATCTTTCGGCAAAATATCCTTATATAAATAACACACATTGCGTAAATACTCGTGGCATCCTGCGCATAGATGGAATTATTAATATTGTTGTTTTTCGCCGTTCCAAGATATGGAATACTCTTCCAATTACAATAAGAAACAGAGTCCACCCAGGCAGTGAAGCAATCCTAAAGACGCAATAATATTCCTTATTAGCCATTCACTCGCTTTCGGAATCTACATCACTCCTGACTGTAGAGTTTCTGTAATTACTGTTAGGGTTTATGTTAAATAATGCTGCCTTGGACTTGTTCTGGTTGTCAGTATGGTGTAGATTGCCAAATGAGGCTCACAGAGGTTATTGCTGTCGGTCTAATACTGGCGTTTATATGATTCACATGACGACTATATTCCAAGGGCCCCTAACCAGTTAGTGTCTCTATGGGTTTTCCGGCTATTGGTTACTTGAACTGGTCACGTTTGCCAGTCAGGCGAGTCATAATTAGAGTTTTCTGTGTATTTACAATACTCGTTGGAAACTGTTTCTCTATGTTAACCAAAATACGATAAAATAATAGCAATTGTGCCAGAAAAAAATCAATGCAAAGACCCCCTTACATAATATACAATTACTGAGACCGTTTGTTCTGTTGGGCGCAAGTCACACAAAAAATAATTCCTATAGCGCTTGTCGCTACACGAAGATCGATCATGTTTCCAGTTTGATTGGTAAGTAGAAAATGTAAAAACAATACAGTATTAATGATCCTGGAACACTGAGTTTGTCAGAGTTCCAAAAACAATCGATACAGAGCATAAAGTTGCCACAAAACCAAGGACGCCGCATTAAGATAAGAAAGCCGATATATCTTATTCCATCGCAGTGCACTGAACACCTAATAAAGGAAAACATACGATATTCTATAAGAAATTCTATTTTTCCTAACCGTAGGTACGCGTCTTGGAAAATACTGTACGTCATAGTTTTCTCAGGGAATCCTGAATTGATCCACAGCGACAGATTGTTCTTTGTCTCTACAGTGCCTGATAGAGCACAGGGATTTTTTTTCCATCTTACGCAGTTGAAATATTTAGATATGAGAACCATTTCGTAATTATACGTGTAAAAATATGAAATCTTATAATTGCCAATTCGCTACAAAAATACCACATACACTGTTGCCCGTGTGACAATTGAATACTGCACACCATAAACAATTAGATAACTATTCGTATTATTCTCAAAGTTCTGCTTCTCTAAGGAGCCATTTGTTTTGAAATAATAATGTACATCTAGAATATGCAGAAAATTACCAAAGCATGCCAGATATATCACAACATGTCCAACCATAGCGACATGAATGCATAATCGTTATTTCGGCGGGAAATTGGCTGTAAGATCTACTCGTTTGCGGATATTAGACCAGATTGGATAGTCCTTGTGCAAATCATAAGAAAATGTGGCTCAATTGTTTCGTAACAGCATGCTGACTGAGAACTGCTGCCCATCTTTACAGGTGGTTTAAACAAGTTAGGTAGCAGAATAGAGTGGACTGGTATAACCTATATAACTGGTGAAGTCGCATTAGGGCGCGGGATTCATCAATCTCATAAACAATTTCAAGTGCATTGTGGAGAACCTGTGCTTTAATGCACACAATAGCGTAAATATGAAGCGATACGCTGCTGCATGGCCAAGTTTAATCTATACGCTACAGTTTACACCTCATCTGTGGAATTTGTTGTGTACGAATGCCATACTAGTATATCGTAGAATTTTTTTCACACCTTGCAGTAAATACTACACAGACAATGAAAATTAGTTCGTATTATGCAGATACAATAATCATTTCGGCAGTTAACAAATTGGAAAAGGGCTTAACCCTATATTAATCCCTTTTGTGGAAAAATACACAACAATTAAACAGGACATCATCAGACGTACATGTACAATCACTGTACAATTGGGGACCCCCTAACTTGCCGTGATACAAGATTAAGAAGATATCACAGTGGGGCAGGGGCAGTTAAAGGGGCCTACTACGTTCAAAATAATTATGTTTACTAGGTATATAGTTCAGATAAAGTATAACTTTAATAAATACTAACTGCTGCCAACCGACTTCCTTGCAAAATTGTTTAAAAAAACACACAAAAACAAAAAACAAACAAAAAAAGTGGTGTTAAGACTTTAAAATCAGAGTACACCTATAGCCAAAATAATGAATAATTATGTTTACTGCGTATATAATTCAGATAAAGTATTACTTAAAAAAAAAAGAAACTACTGCCAACCGACCTCCTTTGCAAAACTGTTTTAAAAAAAGAACCCCCAAAACGGAAAACACAAAGAAGCAAAAAACAAAACAAAAAAACAAAATAAACAACAACAAAGCAAAACAAAAAAAAAGAAAAACAAAAAAACAAACAAAACAAAACAAAACAAAACAAACCAAGTGATGTTGAGAATCCGAAAGCGGAGTACACCTATCGCCATTTTGGTCTGGATCTTTTCAAGTCACACTTGCTGTATATGCCCCTTGTATTACTTTAATAAACACACGTGTTCCGAAAAACCTCATATTAAGTTCCAATGTGTTACGTTGGAAGAGACTAAGATTGGTTTCACACTACGATTTCCTGACAAGAAAAACTTATGACAGCCTGATCAGACGTGATTATAAGAAACTGTTGCAACAAACGTAAATCCGTGTTGATTGATAATGGACTGTTCGCAGCCATGCGTGAAGTGTCAACATATCATCACATATTTCATTATCTTATTCAATGAGGGTGCAATAAGGAGTTACACCTTTTATCTTTCATAATTTAGCCCGCGTGGAAACTGTCTCGCCAGTGACAGATAATTCCTCACAACCTGGGAATACAAAGATTAATGCAGTCCGAGTGTATGTTAACAAATTATTGAAAAATATATTGGACTTTTCCATGTAGCTGTGGGCTTAATGGGATTTTCATGAGCTTTGTCGCATTAGAAAAACAAAGGTTACAAAGAATATAATGTTTTTAGCAGATATTTCATAACGTACTGTTTATTTTACAGCTGCTGACACTAAAGACACTCTGAATTTTCTATTATTAACACAAAATCTCTCTTCCATATTGGTTTTGTTTTGTATCATCACATCAATATTTTGGCAATGAATTCTGTTCTTATGTCTTATATGTGTTAACGAATCAATATATTAAATACGCTGCCAACACTCTTTGGATTGCGTGATTGCTCGGTGAAGGTATCTTGGGTAAAATCAACAAATGATTTCCAAAGAACTGTATCATTTAGAAAGTTATCATTCAAACCATACTCGGAATATTGAAATAAATACCGTTTATGCCACAATGACTATTAGCATTGTTTATCTTGTTATGAGTGTATGGAAAAGGTAATGCAGTTTTGGTTGGCCATCATAGTTATGGTGCATTGTGACTTGACAAGTGTCATATGCATTACCAGGGATGATACATGGCTTAGATGTGATTGCAATAAGTGATGGTGATATCCAGGAAATGGAGAAAGCACAGAATGAGACGATGAAATGGATAATGGGAGCACCACCATGTACAGTAACAGAAGCAGTCACAGGGGAATTAGGATGGAATGAAATCACAGACAGGAATTGCCAGAGCAAAGCTTAAGTGCTGGGGGTATCTACAAGCAGCAAGTGAAGACTGGTGGTGCAGGAAAGTTTACAATGACGCAGTCAAGGATCCAACAAGATGGGTCAAAGACATAGAGAAGTTGGCAGAGAGATATGAATTGAAAGGATATGATGAGTTTGATGATTGGAAAGAGTATATACGTCAGACTCTTACAGAAGGCTGGAAGGAGGACTTGAAAAGAGGAGTCAGTAAAAAGAGTACATTAAAAGCGTACAAGGTACTAGAAAAGTCATAGGAAAGTGTTTGTTGGGATGGAGGGAAGGGATCCAGGCTTCTGTTTTAAAGTAGAGCAGGAGCGATCAATCTAGAAAAGAGAAAACGGAAGTTGACCACAGGTATTATTGGAAAATTTAAAGTATGCAGACAAGATGCAGATGAGACAGTGGATCATTGGCTGTTGTAGGGTGAAGCATATAGAGAAATAAAAGAAGGGTTTTTCAAAAAGAGGCACAGGAAAGACTATACTAACAAGGGTCTAGAAAAAGTTCGGTGTTTAGAAGAAGAGGAGCATGTAGCATGGGTTGTAGGTTTGAAGGGTGGCTTTCTGCAATGCAAGATAGGTACTGAAAGTGTACCAGAACAACTTGTTGGGTGCTGGTAGAAAAAAAAATGAATAAATAGAGTTAGACAATAACAGGGTAAAATAGAATTTCAGAGAACAGGGAGGAAAGGGAATGGTGGTAGCCTTTATAAGGGCTCCCATTGGGTCTCCCGTGGGTCTCCCATGGGAAATGCCTGAGCCTTTGAGGAGGGGATATGGTGTGTGAGAGAAAGGATTTTTCCCAGGAGGAAAACAGGCGATGAGTGTAATGGGATATATCCAGGACCAGGGGCCCACCACAGCTTTTTCTAGGCCACCTGTGTCACACAGGACCGCGGCACAAAAGCGGAGAGCTACAGTACTATTATATGGATGGTTTTTAAGCTTTTTAAACGGAGGTGCTGTCAATGTGACTGCCGTCAATTTGTCAAAACTGCCATCTAAACAATTAATACGTCCAAGACCGCTGTCAGAAAATGCATGTTTAAAATTTTAGAATATTTGCTGATGAAACCTTAAGTGTCACACTTTTTGTGTGATAAAAATGCCCTACTCGTGCCGTTAGTAGAAAAACAAAAGCATGAAGTGATCGAAAAACAAAAGCGGTTGTACCTTTTTGTGTGCAAGGATGATGAAAGTGTATTGCTATATTTGTGCATGAAAGGAAGAATCCTATCTATCGTATAACATCAATGGCACACACACACACAAATATATACCGGTATATATATATATATATATATATATATATATATATATATATATATATATATATATATATATATATATATATATATATATATATATATATATATATATATATATGTATATGTATATATATGCGGTTTGTTTTTACAAGTTCATGAAACCAATCATTGTTCAATTCTATTAAAATGTTAAGGTTTTACTGTACCGTATCTGTTTTACAACGCGCATTCAACAATGGGACTGGTTTGGTATTTATAAGTATCAGCGTGACTTTGTCATTTTGCTTTGGCATGGTCTTTTTTTCAAATATTCCATATGGAAAATCATGTGACGAAAAATGAAGTAAAGTTGTATATCAGGAAGTGGATTTTTGTATCATAGTCCTCGATTGATAATCGATTTCCATTAAAAACATGGAACCTTCTCCTAATAGCAAAGATTGCCATATTTTCCTAGTTTTCCAGTCGAAACCAGAATATGCACGCACAATGTCACATACAATGGTTTTTGTTTTTCATCGACCCTAGACCAACTTACTTGCCACAAGTTCAAGGCTTGTCAGAGGCAGAAGAGGGAGTTGAACTGCTTTGAAATTTGATTATCTTAAGAAACGCGCGCGCGCGCGCGTGTGTGTGTGTGTGTGTGTGTGAGAGAGAGAGAGAGAGAGAGAGAGAGAGAGAGAGAGAGGGAGAGAGAGAGATAGACTTAAGGACTAGTTTGGTTTCCGCTGGTAGGCCTTAAATTTGCGCCCTACTATTATATAATGTCCTACACCCCACCCCACCTCCCATACACACACCCCTTATTCAGATTATTTGCATCACAAGAATATCAAGATAACCCATTAATAGCCCAAGCGCATTAGCAAAAAGGTAGGAAATGTATTGGAAAGCTGTTTTTTAGGAAATGTGCAGAAACCAATCTTAAAACCAACCATACAAATTTTGAAAGTTCATCCGCGCGGCAAAAAGATGGTTGCCAGGCCAGTCAAAAACTGAAGGAAAAGCCCCAAATCACCTAAAAGTGTTGAGCAAAAGTCTGTAAACATTTGTTGTTTTCACACTGATTTATGTTCTAGTCCATAATGTGATAGACTTGCTAGACCTTTGGTATTATTTAAACCTTGGTGCTTTTGATTGTGTTAACATCGCTTCATAAGGACTGGTCTTGTCTGGTGTCTTAGGCCCTGTCAAAATGGTGCATCGCACCTGCCAATAAATGGAATTGTAAAGAATTTGGCTTTCATACGTGAAATGTCCCGATATATTATTTGCGTTACACTATTCAACATAACTTCAAGATTGTTACTAGGACCTTTCACTAAATGTAGAGACCATAAATGCGAGTGCAAGCTTGCAATCGGAGGAAACATAAAGACATTTATAACCGCCACTTTCCATTTATGTAAATCTTATTGAATTTGGTGAAAACACAATATTTCATTATAACGGGTGTCCTATTGACCACCCAAATAATGGAGGAAGATGGTCCAATCTACAATAAAAAAAGTGCGTTCGTGTTTATTCGAATGGTTTCAAAGATTTCCTATTTTCCAGCATGATCCGGGTGTTTTTCAGGGTGTATTTCATGCATTACATGCATTTCAAGAATGCAAGATGCTGCCAAAATCCACATCACATGGCACATGATCCACAGGCTGAATGTACAAACAATATACTAAAACATACAAATGTTGTCAACATCTGCAAAGTTCATAGACCGGGAAGTTTCTTAAAATTCACTCATTCTGTACATCAATGTGAGATATTTTTTTACAATTATGTCCAGAGCAAACAGTGCGCAGTAAGGAACACTCTTAGCCCGCTTTGAAGAACCCACATGCTCTCCTACATCCTGACTTGAAGCCACAGGATACCATATTCAGGACTTTATGTGAGGCCACTGGCTTGTCAGTTTCAACTGGAACCAGACGTTTTTCCTTATATTGCCAACTCCAGTCAGTTGGCGGAAGTATAAACCCATTCCAATATACAACTGTGTGGTGTGTTCTAAAGCTGTGGAATTACGCAGCTGCAGACGTAGGCGGAGTGATTCTAAATTAAAACTAGAATATATGGATGATCGATGGACAGAACGAGAATACATTAAATAACGGTGACTGTCAAGAGACTTCGATGTCCCAGCTCCATACAGTTTCTTGTTTCAGAAGAAACTGTTTACCTGCCTGTGCTACTTGGTCATTTGTACTGTCTGCTTCAGAGAATACATTCAAGAACGCCCAGTTGTGACAGAGCAATAGTTTTCTTCTTTCCTTGGTTGTAAAGGGCAGCCACAGTGTCACACTCCCTAACTGCATGTAAAAACAGCAAGTGTTGTTTTAGACCACCAAACACTTCTTGTATGACACCAATGCAGTAAATCTCTTAAGGATTCCACCTTAACTGCACAATTATGTCCATGTCTGGACTTGCATGGTAAACCAACACAATCAGCAGATCTGTATCAGTGTCAACATCTGGAGCAGTTTTTATTTGTGTCTTAGTTACATCCATACCAGTTGACACTATCAACCAATCAGCAACAGCAGTGCTCTTCTTGACTTGAAGACCCCTGCACCCATGCGTCCCTCAGTTTTTGAATGAGTCGTGCCTTGTTTTGTCCAAACCTGCCTTCTCTAGTACATGGGCTTTCATATCCAGCTCAAATACAATTTCTGGGGATGCTTTGTGTTCAGCACATCGTTGGTGTTCAGCAGCTTTTGTGAAGTAGGAACAACCGGATCCATTAAACAGTACAGTAGCACGAGTTGCATAATGATCATGTACATATGATACATGATTATCACAAACCTGGCCGTATGTGGCATCGTTACATCAAGAAAAACATGAGCATCACCAGCGATTTGGACACGTACATTCACTTTGCACCTCAAGATGGTTGCTATGGTGCTCTTCATGCTTTTTCTCTTCATTTCTCATTACACTTCTATCAAATAAAGATGGTGGCTGCTTTGTAAACTCATAAACAGAGAAACGTTGCTACCGATGAAGATCCGGTAAAGATTGAAATCCCAAAACACCCCCCCCCCCAAAAAAAGATATAAATGGATATAATAGGTGTATTCCTGTGGATGCTTCCACACGTTTCACTGGTCGTCAATGAGACAAGCCTCTGCAAAAAGGCAATATTACACTAACACCTCAGGAGAAATGTTTCAGAGTGTGCTTATTTCTCCACAAACACCCAGCAGAATGAATATAACCAACACTTTCGCAGGTGTTGTCAGATCATGTTATTGCTTGTATGTGTGAGTGGTTACCAGCTATGCGCTGTGACCCATTTTCTACACATAGATTTCGTGCAGTTAAGGAGAGTTTAGACACTCATTGCTCATATATTGTATTCCAAATGCTTGTTTTGCATTACATAATTAAAATATCCACTCTCCGCAGTTTGTGCATTAGTCAACAGCAACTTATAATGCAAAGTTCACAGTTAACGTGGTGAAAGGGTATATTTCGTTGGTAAATTTGAACTTTGGGGCTTTAATAAAATGTTTTTGTATCTTTGAGAATATTTACTGCTGGTTTCAATTTTGATTTATGCTAATTCTGTCGATCTAAATCGACATTATTTTGATCCAGTAAAGATAAAAACCTTTCGTTTCAAATTCCATACTAAAATAATAACCTTGAAAGTTTTTTTCGGATATATTGCAAAATGTTTTAAAATGGCCATAATTGGTGATCGCTGTGGAGGCCATCTTGAGTTGGGAAGCTTTTTGTTATTTTTTCCACAGTTTGCCCATTTATTTTCTAATGCTCTTTGACCATAAGAGATAAATCTTAGGGTAGCCTATCGTGTTCTTGAATGTGAACATAACATTTGAACGTCCTTTCAAGTGCATTCATCGTCGTTTGATTACAACTTGATGACGGGCATTTTTACATGACGTCATTAAAATACCTGTCATCCAGTTGCAATCACCTGGCGATGAATACAATTGACAGGACGTTCAGTTACTAAGGGAGCGTCCATTTTTTTCTATTCTCCTGATGCCTGAAACACCAATGTAAATATATAGGAATGTATGCACCTGCCTACTCATAGATATACCTTCATATGTACGTGTCAAATGTATATATACATATGAACATTTATTTGTGTAAGTATTTCAGTAGATGGGTTGGCAGAGAGTAACTCTATTTCGCATGTCGCTTTAACCGTTAACGTGAGACTTTCAGGCACTTCTTCATACAATTTTAACTGCATATAAGGCATCATTATTGTACATATGAATGTATGCGCTAAGTTGTCCACAAAAAACACTTCCACATCTGCGTAGAACACACACTAACAAACACATACATACATACATACATACATACATACATACATACATACATATATAAATATATATATAGGTAGATTGAAAACTATTGTATTTTAATGTATTATTAGCATTTAAGCTAATAATGTACGTAATATGTAGATATAGATATAATCTATAGCTATTGATATTAGCAAAGACGTGGATATAAGCGGACCGGCGACACAATTGCGTAGCCCTCTGGAGACTGTTGTCTACTGTCTAATACGCAACATGCATGACAATTTCAAATTACACTAAACCGAAATTTACATCACATTATTCGAATAAACAGCCGCGTCAAACCAACCCTTGTCAAAGAAAAAACAGCGCAAACGTATGATGACCACATTTAGAGTTATCCATAGTCTTGTGCTGCCAGTGCCGGTGTAAAATCAGTGTCTGCAACCCATATAGTAGCATGCTATAATGATTGTCACATAACAAATATAAAAGCTAAGGTCACATTCGAAATTTTGAGTGAAATCATATTTGAGGTCACATTTACGAATGAATAGACAAATAATGAAGTATGATTGTACTTGGAAGTTAAGAGTTTGCTGGCAGCCTCCGTCGCATTAGGTGATGAGTGTGAAACTAAATATTCCAACAAAATATTCCAAATATTTATGTCGGTGACGAATGGTAATCTCGTTCTTTATTTTGTACAGGGGGCCATCTATCATGGGAATTTAATTTTGGACAGGGGACTCCTAACTTCCACAGACAAAGAAAATGAAGCCATATACGAAGATTTAGTTCACAATTTGTAGTATCACATCGCGAATACAGTCATTTTGAGAGTATGTTTGGAATACATGCCAGGTGAACTAGCATAAAGCAACGTAAAACAGGAACTGGATCGTCACATGTACAATTATATGTGCAAAAAAGGGATTCCTCTGTTTGTTTATTTAGGAAGGAAATCATCAGAGGCTTTCGTGTCATCCAAGGATAGATTCTTAATTACGGAGCACTAAGGGAAAAAAATGAAAAAAATATAAAAAATACATGGCGTTTGTGGCTCTTTGCAATCATAAAGCTACAAAGTAGTTGACTATGATATTGGGAGATAGAAGGCCGGTGGGTTATACGACCTCGGTCAAACCAACTGAAAGCAACCGAGTCGTGCAAAGGTTTGCGGCTTGACTCATTTTATTAAATACTGTTCTTTGTCAAGACATTTCCTATAAAACAATTTAAAAAAAAGACTTTTCATGATAACACGCCATTAGTCGAACGGCTTTTTCTCGGCAAACCCTGGTCACAACTAAGCGCCCAGCATGCGCCAAGGACAACTCTTGTTTGAATAAAGCCACGTGGGTAAATTAAGAACATTTCTTCGTGTTTTTCAAATTACAAATAAACCAGACATACCTTTAACGCAAGGGTCGACTGAGAGGTGACACCAAAATCTGAACAGTTCATATTGCTAGGTAAGGTTAGCATATTGCAAAATTTGAGCAAAATACATGGAGTTTATCTGTAGATATCAAGGTACCGAGAATGTGTATGTCCGGACGGACATCCGGACGGACGGAAAATCCGAAAAGAGAAAGAGTCCCCAGACCTTAGAAAATATGCAATGAAATGAAATGAAAATTAAGATAAGGTGGCTAATACATCTTGGTAAATTATCAATTAAATATTTGGGGCTCCACATGTAAATTGTTAAGTTTCAGCTAAAACCAAAAACAACTGATCAAACATCTGTGCCCCAGGATCAGGACCTGTGTCCGGAAATGAAAGAATTTTCCCACCAAAAGCTGGTTGCTTGTATGTTATAGTGGCCACTGAATACTTTGGACCATCGGTCACTCACCGCTGGCCCATCACCACTGCCCTTTTTTATATCCAGCGACTATTAATTAACATGAGTCTAACATTGTTGGGATGGGTCCGAAAATTAAACTTCCCTTTCAGTCCACTGAATGCAAATAATTCAGACCTGGAGTCCTAATAGGCATATATACGTGAGGCACACCTCCATAGTGGAGTCTTGGTACCATCTGGTAAAATTGTTTAAATGGCAAGGCAGTCGCCAAAACTTATGGGATGCCCTTCGACCCAGCTCACAATGAGATTTCTATACATAAAACTATCGTCCATAATAGTAAAATGCAGCGCTGCCCTTCTGAATGATGGACACAGCCGGAGAACCACCCTTATATACGATTTAAAAGGACATTATATTTTCCCGGTTCCTGATTTTCCTTGATCCAGTGCCACACTGAAACGTATTCACCGCACAACGCGCTGGACCTGGAAACATTTCGCAGAATCGAGAGTGGCATTTAAATGCATCTGATGCTAATACATGACAGCCATGATGCAGCACAAAACGTATTTCCTCCTTCATCGTCCATAAACTAAACTAGTTAACACTCCACAATGAAGGCTTAGTTGAACTTCACTGCAGCATCAGAAGTGACTCAACCCCTAAATCAAAGATTGGGCTGAGATCCATACCGATTTATGATACCACATATTCGTATTTTAAATATGACGAGTACCCACTGTGTGTCTTAAAACTAATATGGCCCAGAAAAACTATTGTTGTTCTTGTTCCAAATGACTAAAATCTTGTTTTAATGAATGAATAGAACACAAATTGGAAAACTTTCATGCCATACCCAGAACTGTATCACCTGCACTTTGAATCCAATATGGCGCTGACCACTTACCGAGAAACAAGACGGCCCAAATAAGAGACCCCGGGAAAACCTGTAGGTGCAGTCGCGTCGACATTCTCTCATCCGGAAGCCATTTTCACTCAGCTCCTCTCTGTGAGCGGTGTCAACGGGTCGATGACAATTGCCGACAGCGTTCTCGTTGAAAATGTCAGTACGTCCAACTATCACAAATACTAGATTTGGTCGGGTACAAATAGTTATAAATCTGTCTTAATCCGTCAGATTCACTTCTCCGACACAGCGATAGTGATCAATTAGTGCTTGTATGAGCGCTAGTAATGCTGTATGTATTGATTTTTAAGTTGTTTCATATTGTACCTAGCTCCCTTGACGATCAGCGAAACGCCTCAGCACCTGGCACGGTACACACGATTCAAATAGATTAATTGATCCCAAAGAATCATGGGTAGTTTCATATACTTAACCGTTGTGTACTCTGTCGACAAGACAAAACCTTCGAGATAATGGCCAATGTAAGTCTTTTCCGAAGGAAAGATCGACAGTTTAAATTAATTTCATTCATTTACTGACAGGTCCTACCCATAACGTGAGGATAACAAAGGGGTTTGTCACATGTAAAGATGCGTGGCTCATGAAAACAATGAGACACTCGTACATGGCAGACTTTATACAACACTGTTTAGCAACATGGCAATTGGTTTTGTGGCTACCATCGAGCGTGCTGGAGTCGGTTCAAAGAAAACAGTTCGATAGTGATGAAAAAAATATAACCATCGACTGTGTCGAAACATTCATATATATCCAATATATAATTGATCCCAAATTAACTTTCTACGTCGACGTCAACAGGTTTACATACAAGTGCCTGCCATTCAACCAAGGTGGGATACTATACCCTGCTTGATCCACCTCACAATTATGAAATCATCACGCCGCTTTTGAATGCTAATGAACAGATCTGCTGATAAAGAGATCCCTCTCCCATGACCACGCCGGATATATTATTCATCTTGCACTTACATTGTAGAAACTGTACGATCTGTAGTCCCTGATATTTGCTACATTGACCATGATAAATAACAAGAGAATCGTGAGAACCATGTGCTCTGCTAACTATGCTGACTGCAATCTTCTGCTTCCCCAAGTGTACACGTGACTGCTTTCTACGTGCACTGGCCTGGCGCTTAGAAGTTGTTGAACAACAGTTTGATATTACCAAGATTTAAGCTTATCAGCTTATCCTTCCAGTGTCATTCAAGATCAAACTGGAACATTAAAAGAAACCCCATACGTATTTTCATATTAATGTAAAATTCCGACATTAGAAGATATAAGCTAGTGTATCATTTGATTCCTCAAGGCCAAAAGTAACAACCAAAATAAAATCCCATAAGTGCTTTACAGTAATACTGGCCCGGGATCCACCGTTACTAAAATATAAACTATTATGTCTGATTTGCTGAGTCAGCAAAAATGGCTCTTGAAGTCTACTAGTCACTCTATATGGACTCTCTGGGAGGGGACACATGATTACTGCATCGTCATCTGCTTCGCAGATTTAATGGACGTCCGCGTGGAGAACATCTAATCATAAAGACACAGCACTTATACGAGCCTTTTAACAATATCCCAATGCAAGCGCTGTTTTGCTGTATATATTATGCAGTCGTAGCACCTGCCGAAACATGATCTCAAAGTTTGACATTCCATAACTTCGTCAAAAATAAACATAGTCATATCAGTTTTGCAAACCTTCATTATTTTTAGTCAAACCATGTTTTGATAAAAATGTCAAACCATTCTGCTAAGCCATTCTTGAGATAAAGTCCAAAGTAACTTATAAAAGAACCAAATACTCGCAGTGCCAGCTGGTAGCCAAAATGTAAGATATGTGACCTCTTCTGAGCTTTTGTGCTCTATTAAAGCAATTGACCGAGCTGCTCTTGACAAGGAGAAATTTTCATTTTGAATTGTTCATTAAGGAAACAGAAAAAAAAATCCCAACATCATCTTTTTCTAAAGCGTGGTACAGAGCCATCCGGGGGACATTCATGTGCAACATTAAAACGTCCCATGTTTGGGTTTTTTGAGAAGTCAACGTCTACCGGACTGAAGGACAAGCGGACAAACAAATGCAAATGGATTTGTAAGCTTTGTTTACTGAAAAGATAGCAGCGCTTAGACCAACAGAGTCATTGGGTGACAGATTCTACACCAAGTGATGTCCATTGACGCACAGAACAAGCGAACTGTGGTACAGACTTGGTTCAATGAGACAGTACTGTTGTGAGACTGCGGGAACATGATGTTCAGACCCCCCGTTGAGAAATTTGTTTGGCTTTGGACCAAAAACGTTTCTTGCAAAATTATACCTGCTGTCGGATATGCACGGGACCAGGCAGGTGTTAAGGGACGACATGTACATCCATAGTCTTGGTACTTTATTGTCATTTGCAGCTAATCCAGCAATGGAAATTTCTTTCAGAGCATAATACATGTACGTCTTCTATTTTTGTAGCGGGGATCGGAACCTGTATATAATTATACAAGGACTTCTTGAAGCTAGACACACTGCAGACCACACCACTGTATCGTCAGATGTCCTGAGCTGAATTCATACACATGTAATCAAGGCAGATTCTCTTTGCAGTTTTGCACAGTCGTATTTCAACCATGATAGGTCCACAATTCTAATATTTACATTCAATTACACCTTTTATTTTAATGAATAGTTATGCATTACCCTGCTTTTTACATGAATATGACGTCACCAGGCCTGCATGCGAGGCGATTTCAACAGATTTTCTTTACGAATAGCAAACAAAAATATACATAAAGCAAGAAACCATATGGTTGATAGAGTTTATGTTTAATTGTTTTGTAATCGTACTCGATAGCAGTGGCTTGCGCTAGGTCTGGTAGCATGTGAGAATAAAAAAATTTGTAATGTGTGCATAAAACACAAGATTAACAAATCATAGATATGGTTAAAATGGTGTTTTGGTCAAATTGTACCTCACGACTGCCGCATAAAAAGCAGCCTGATTAGAACATACACACACACTTGTAAACATGTCAAGCCATCATCGTATTTGTACACACATCATATCAAAGCCAATTTAGGCCAACCTTATTATATTTGACAGGTAAGTTAATACAGACAAGTCAATACCTCTAAATCTCAGTGTAGTAATTTTGTGCAAACCAAACAAAAACCAACATACGAGAAACATGGACCACCACTTCTCAAACGCGCTCTTGCATCTAAATGGAAGTACCCTTGGATAAAGATGAATTGACAAGCTCATTTATATCCCAGGATGCCTTCTTAAAATCAATAGCCCGGATTTTGCATCTTGGATCGAGAACACTCTGCATTAACAAATAGTTCAAAACATAACCACCAAAAAATTGTTTATTGTGTCTTGTCAACTGAAGCCGCCAGAGAAGAAGATGCCCATATCTTATGATGCTGGACACTTCATGATTTTTAACATTGGTATTGGAAGATCAAGGATGATGCTTTTGCAAATCTGAATATGAAAAGATTACCACGTTTCCACTAAAACCTGGTGATTCAAAACGCAATATGCACAGTTATTTAATTAAAAATACAACTGAAACCATAGGTTATAAGATGTTATCACCTTAATTCCTCGTCTTACTCAATTGGATGTGTTTTTATAGATGATTAGTGCTCGTGTCCTTTACAATATCGCCGTCGATAATATCTTGAAAACGGGTGTATTTTTATATTGAAAAAGAGCTCATTCTCTAATTTGAACACCAATACCATTTTTTTTTTAATTTGCCAGCCCCAAGATTGAGCTGTGACGATTGTGTTGACATATGTTGGGCCTTAAATTCGTCTTGTATACTTGAATTATATAAATTACATTCGGTAATGAGCATAGCACAAGATAAAATATATGGTGAACACACAGAGGCGGTGCTAAGCAATTGTCACATACTTATATCTTATAAACCAATTTCTAATATCCCTTTTATGTTCCAAAATAGGATCCTTTCCTTTCCTTTCGGAATATAAAGTTCCTTTTGTATTTTTTACCTTAGAGATAAAACGATCAATGGCAACATCTAGGTATCAGATCACATTTTAAAGATTCAAAGTTTGGCCATAAAGCTTTTACTTTCACAACACCTGGCAGTGATCATATTGTTGCGGGCATGACACACCTGACAGCGATCATATTATTGCGAGCATGGGGAACATTATTAAAATTCTGGTAGCATCCTTTCCGAATAGCAACAGTTTCCATGGCGACAGATGTTTTCTAAGTCACAAGTTGATCCTATTTGAATGGTAACTAGGACCAATGATCTAATTTTTACTATTATATATATATATATATATATATATATATATATATATATATATATATATATATATATATATATATATATATATATATATATATATATATAAAACCTTGAAGTATAATCGTAAGTTTTGTGTTAGCCAAAAGAACTTTTGGTAGTATACACAATTTTCGTTGTAACTTCGTTCTGGCAGTATAAGCGTATGCCCAGTGGCGGTACTGTTAAACATAGACAGTTGAAGTACGTGCATACGTTTTTATCACCCTGCTGCATGTCAGTGCAAACTATCCTCACAAGGACATACGTGGGGGGTTGAAGCGTATTTATTGGTTTTCAATAATGCAGACAACTCTGCACATATTTTTTCCGTATCTGCGTGGATAACATTCCTCCAATAGTCAATATGAAAAAATGCACCCGTGCTGTGACAACGACCATCTTTTCGTCTAATGCGTTGTCTACAATGGCGTGGATTACAGTTTTACAAGCATTTTATGCATTTTGATCCTTGTCAGAGGAGCTTTTACTATTTTTTAAATAGATAAACATTTAGCTGCTCATTGATAAAGAAAAGTCGGATCATGTAAAAAGAAAACAAACAAACAAACAAGCAAACAAAACAGCAGTGTAAAGTTGTAATTCCACTCTTTCCTTATTTGGAGGCTATAAAAATGATGATGATGATGATGATGATGACGACGACGACGACGACGACGACGACGACGACGACAACGATATGTGTTTGTGTACGTTAATTTAAAAACAAAAAAATTATGATTCAGAACCAGTATTTTATCACCGTTCCAGTCAGATACCCTTGGCCCTAGTTAATAGGCTCGTGTATAGCAAGTACATGATACCGTTAACGCGTGGCCAGACGCAATACACAGACCTGCTTGATGTGGTAAGGAAAACAAAAAATTGACAATTACAACGACAAGTCCCCAGATGCAGGTAAAGAAAAACAAATATGATGCAAAGGGATCGTCAGATATCCAATATGTCCACTCTAATTATCGTATAATTGTACATCAGTACCACGATGAAATAAACTTATAATATGTACAATATATATATTTGATCAGCCAGAAAGGACTTTGCCAGCTTAATGGCGTTCTTCGCACATTCACCAGGAAAAAGGACAAAAACTACACATGCTTAGCAACCGCCGTTTACGCTTCGTGATGTTGCCCGATCAACGATCCTAACAGGAACAGGGGAATATCCTGGCGACGGCTCCGTTAAATCTGTCGTGGAAACATGGTACGTGATGGATGCGCCACAAAGGTCCGATGTGCGCTACAGTTGCAGTAATGTATAACGTTTTACATCAATAGGGGATAAAGCACATACGTAAGAATGATTCTGAGTTATGGACTTTAACCCTGTTGTACATACATTTAATGCACGTCTCATGGCGTGTCATGCAGTTGTTTTTCTCTGTGTCTGCGGGACTCGGTTGGTTAACAAAGGAAACAATTTGGAATCTATAATGTTATGCTCCAGTCGTGGAATAGGCTGCATGTACTAAATTAAACAACAACAAAACAAAAACAAACAAAAAACAATACAAAAAACCCTGAAAAATACAAAAACATAAACAAAACACACAAACAAATGCAAACAGAATGTCCATATTTTCCAGTGAACATGACTCACCAAGAAAACGAGCGCGAATCTTCTAGGCACCACAGGCAAAGCTACAACACACAAAATGGTGCATGTACAGCCAGAAAAGTGTAATAAATATATTTACTAGGGTGCATGAGCAGGACAAGAAATTGATAAAAATAAAGAAAATAATGTTTCAACACACTTCGCAAGATTGAACTTTACACTGACCCTGTAGAACAACTCGCGACAACACTCGACAAAATGTGCACAGAAGTTTGGCTTCAAACAGAACTCAACGAGATTATGTACATGAACAGAAGTGGATGTGAGATCAGTGTAGCTTCGTCAATTAACTCACTGTCGGACAAGTTATGAGAGACCATAGGGGATGCGACCTACAAAGGGCTCAAACTTGTTCCCGATCGTTTTCGTTGGAATAAGGCGAGCCTCATTGCGTTTAATCAAGCCATGGAAACTCTATGTAAAGCTGATATAGAGAGGTTCATGGATAGTAAATGTGATATTCAAAACAGAGACTGCGTAAATAAGTCAATCTCAGATTCTAGTTCATTGTGTAAAAAGATGCCTTTCTTCTGTGAGATCAAAACTATCTGAACAAAACAGATGGAAACAGCTGCGTAAACTTGCGGATAAAGTGTGCTATGATCTGTTTAATGAGATGAAATGTATGACAAAACAATTGTCACGGAGTTCGCGTTTTTTTTGTTTTTTGTTTTTTTGAGGCAAACATATCATGTAACGAGCGAAACTTGCGGTCACTTGGAAAGAGAAAGGTAAAGGAATTGAAAATTAAGATCTTTAGGGGCCGTCTATAATTGTAGACATTTGTTTAAGTGTACCCTGTTTCACTTTTTGCCATACCCCCCGCCCCCTCGGTCCCTTGAAAGTGTACATTTGACAAAATCAACCCTTTTTAACGCTAAATTAGCTGATTTTTCGGTCCGAATATTGCTAAGCCTAGTGAAAGGGGTCTCTTAAAAGAAAAAAATATAACAACTGTTCTACATATGGATTTTATTCTATATAAAGAAAAAGAATCAGATTGGGTTAAACATATTTTATTACAAAAAACAATCGGCCTACAGGCAATGCCTATGTGAAGGCCTCTTGCACACAAATGGACACACAAACAAGTAAATGGATAACACCAAGATCACGAATTGGTGACGAAGTGGAGATTTTAACAAACCCATCTAGTATAATTTGCTATTCAACTGGTTGCAGCCCATTCTTAATTCAGCATGGACTATTCCGATTTCCCTATCACAAAATTGAAACAGTCCACTGCACTTATGCTTTGTTTTAATTTGATCTTCTCTTGAATTCATACAAACTTTCGGGATTTTAGTAGAGTATAGAAGGAAGTTCCATTATAGAATACTAGCCGAAAAAAATGTAGAAAGTGTTTGTTCTAGCATAGGAGAAAGTGATGTCATGGCTTGATCTGATGTTGAATCTAGTTCGTTCTGACACTGTTTGTGGGATTAAATTCTTCAGATATGCTGGAGCAAATTCATTCATTATTTTGTACACGAGTATCAGATTATACTTCCGTTTACGTTCAGCGACGGTTTCCCATCCCGTTACGGTGTACAGTTTAGAGTGACTCGTATTACTTACAGCTCCTGTAACTACTCTAGCTACCGCCAGCTGAATACTATCCAGAAGATCTCGGTCCGATTGTGTGCATCCATACCAGACCGCAATAGCATATTCCATAGTAGGCCAAATGAAAGAAAAATAAAGTAATTCGAGGGCACGTCTGTTTAGTTTAAATTATAAACATTTCAAAATACATATCAATTTACGTGATTTAGTTACCATATGATTTACATAGGCAGACCAGGAAAGATCTGAAGAAAGTATGACTCCAAGGTGTTTATGTTTTTTGACTCTGTCAATAACTGGTTTTTCAAACACTAAATTGGGATGGTCAACAGGATTTTTCTTCTTACTGACTAATAGTGCTTTAGTTTTTGTAGGGTTAAATTACACTAGCCACTTATTTGACCAGAACGACACTGAAGCAAGGTCTTGATTTAACACGGTTGAGCTATGGACATGGTCATCAACTTTGACATAAAGGGTAGTATCGTCAGCAAATAGTCTAATTTCAGACTGCACAATATTTATAATATCATTGGCATATATGAGGAACATAAGAGGACCTAATATTGAGCCTGGCGGGACACCTGCTTCGATACTTCCCCACGCAGAAGCTTTGCCTTGAATAATAACACGTTAAGAGCGATCGTGATAACTGTCTGTCCATTGAAGACAGGACCCCTTGTTCCTGCCTTCTCCATTTTGTATATCAAACCCGGGTGATGCACTTTATCGAATGCTTTGGTAATATCGCAAAAAACAAAACCTACTTCTTTTTGTAGATCAATAACCTTGGAGAACTCATTGCATAAATATACTAACTGGTTCACAGTTTCATCACGGGGGATGAAACTAGGCTGCCTTAATGATGAAAAGTGATTGTCTCGTAGGAAATTGAATATGTTTTAAAAAAAAACAGCATGTTCGAAAACTTTACTAACAGAACTTAAGATTGATACAAGCCTATAGCTTTTGCAGATTTCAGTCCACCTTCAGAGATTGGCGAAACGTTCGCTTTTTTCATTCACTACGGGAAATAGAATGTGATAGGGAAAGATGAAATCATTTCGTCAGCGAACAGGTAATGACAGGCGCAGTCCCTTTCAACAAAACGGGGCTAACAGGGTCGGAGTTACAAGCTTTGTCAATTTTCAATGACGAGTATACCTAAACCAGTGTACTCAGTCAGTTCAATATATTCTAGAGTACTTTGCTGATGAGACAATTCAACATGCCATGTGAAGTATGTTGCATGCCACTGTTGTAGAAAGTACTCGTTAAAAACATTAGCGTTTGCTGCATTATCTAAAATCATACAATTTTCGGAAGGTAGAGCAGAGATTGAAGAATCAGTTTTTCAAGACATAAAATGTTTAACCATCCCCAACAATTTTTTTGCTTTTAAATTTCCCCTTGTTTACAACACTACATTGTTTTGGGTATTATTCGGCCTCTTGTATTCGAAGATCACTAGTGTCGGCATTTATGAAACAGATCAAATACCAGATCAAGAATATACTATAAGAATATTGGCAGAAGTACTAGCATAAAGCCTTTTTCAGTGACAAATAGCATCTTGCAGTTCTATATACATATATTTAACTCCAGAACAAAATATAACTTAAAATGTATCAATACAGAGATACCAGTTGCGTATCTAACATTGATAATTTTACGTGTACGTTCAAATGCATTGCTCTATTTTTATCACTGTCAGTGTCAGTCGCTTGAGTCCCATTTTTTCAGCACATTCCTCCCTCCTTGGGCTGCTCTTTGCAAGTTTGTGGCCTGTAAAATGTTGGTGCTTCAGGAGTTAATCACGGGTATCAAAAGACACATTGCACACCTTGCACCTATGACTGGCTGTGGTCTTTCCTGCATAGTCAACCGGTTGGTCTTTTTTTCCACCATGTACCAACATCCCATCCCTTGTAATACATACGGACTGAATTGAATGAACGAGGTTGCACCATGCAACACACACATATCATTCTGCCTCACTCATTTTCCCTGTCTGTCTCTCTCTGCCGCAATACCCTTTTTTCTTCTGCTTTAAACTCCATAGGGATAATAGAATAAACTACAGCCAGGGGGATAAAAAATGCAGCATTTTCCTACCAGGTTTAAAGTGTCCACTTGGGCTTGACCCCCACCCCACCCCCCACCCCCGTGCACGTTTTAATTAGTACACTCGTGAAAATGTCTATATTTTTCGACGACCTCTTAGTTCATTAAATGATATTTGGGGAAAATAATATATATATATATATATATATAAGTCCTATAAAAGGACTGGAATATGTTACATCTGCAAAGAGAAATAAAAAAGTCACAAATGTTTATTCTATGCAATGGTTCTCTCATGTATCAATTATATTGTCAAAAATACCAAATCATATCCTATCCCAAAAATTGTTAAAAACCCGATACAGTTTCATGGGAAATCCCTTTTGTTATTCTGCAAGCAACAACAAAATCAATGAGTGCGAAATAAACGAAGCGCAATTAAATCTCTCCAAAAAGAAAGTTTGCTGGGGTAGACACGGTTCTGAATGAAATGCTGGAAGCAACCTGTCGGAGCTTGAAATCAGCTCCGTAGAAATTATTTAATGCCATATTCTCATCTGGGTTCTATCCTAGTCTGTGGAAAAAGAGCCTTACTACATTTATTCATAAATCTGGTTCTGCGACCGACCCAAATAATTACAAAGGCATCCCCATTAGTAGTTGCGTAATAAAACTGTGTAAGATCGGATGTCATAAAAACGATTAGCACGAGTTCCCCCCCCCCGCAAAACAAAACAAAAACAAAAACAAACAAACAAAAAAAAAAAAATTATTATATAATCTTTCTGTGCTACATAGCCTATCTAGTAACTGTCTATGTATAAACCTATAAATTAATCAACATATATTATCACATTCGATTAAAAATGTAGAAAGTTCCAGGCTTCAGCAGCAACATGCATTTATAAATGGGTCACCAGCGGGAAACCACCGAGCATGTTAAGCAGCCTAAAATTCCAGGACATGTTTTCTAATGTGATGGCGCCTGCTCGCCTTTACCGTGTATTTGTTAGACAACCTACTTGAATGTAAAGAATGTATGAACTTGAAATATCAGCAAATACATGGCTTGGGGTTGTTAATAGTGAGACTTATTCCTTATCATGAAGCTCATATTTGTGTAATGGTGAAGGCAATTCCTTATTACCAAACTCACATTTGTGTAATGCCAGAATGTCGAACAGAAATCAGTTAATGTGAATAAACAGTGTAAAATTAGACAGTTTCATTACCATATCCAAACCGTAGTCCTCATGAAACAAATCCAAGTCAATTCCGACCAAAGGCAATGTTCCTTGGTATGTATGGCTGAATCACATAAATTTATAGTTCGTCTTTACCGAAAAGAGTCCAAAACGTATGTGCAAATGTCCATAGGATCCAAAAAGCCATGTCTAGTTATAACATGACAGAATGCAAAAAATTTTGTTTAAAATTATAGGCCTATTTCAGTAAATTGGCTTGAACAGGTGCATCATTCATGTGCGTATAGGACCGTACACGTCATGAAAAGGGACAAAAATTTTCAGCACATCAGAGAATTTGCAAGCACAGGTTCCTAATTTGTTGAAAATATGATATATTGTTTGAAGCTGGCCTTCAAGAACTTTCGCAGCATCATGGAAACAGATGGGGCACCTTTCCGTCTAGGTCCCGCAAAAATAAATAACATGAGATATTCCAAAGCCAGCGGAAAAATGGCATGTCAAAACAAGATAGTAATGAATTCAAACTCAGAGCCTACATGTTATACAAAAGGCAAGCAAAGTTTGAGCTTTATTTAGATGTTGTTAAAAAATTCAATATTCGTAAAAATATCACCAGGATACCCATTAGTGCCCATAATTTACGCATTGAAACAGGTAGACGCAAACGCCCCCACAAAACCCCAGTAGATGACAGGACCTGAAATATATGCATTGATGTCGAAAACACCATACATTTTATGTTGGATTGCAACGCATTCAGAGTTCCTCGCAATAACATGATAAAAGAATTAGAATATTTTTAACGGATTTGAAGCAGTACAATAAGAATCAACTGTTTAAATTATTATGGAATTACAGGATACGGAACTGAACAAAATTGTTGAGAATTATATAAAATGTTGTTTAGAAATAACAGGAAAATCGCTATAACACAGAGCTGTTATTATTAATAACATTTTTCTTTTCTCATCTTTTGTGTGTGTGTATTCTGCCTTTTACAAAGCGTAATGGCTTTTGGTCTGTATTTGTGACTGTGTTCTAAGTGCTGTTGACACGTTTATACTGGATTGTGTTATGGCTTTCAAGTTTGTAGTGCACTATATTGCATTATATTGTGGTGTGTTTTGTTAGTTTTTTTTTGACTGACAAGCTAGTGTGGACAATGTGAAACGGTGTAGTCAATAAAAATCCTTCCTTCCTTCTTTCTTTCTTTCCTTCCTTCCTTCCTTCCTTCATTTATTCATAAATACATAGTGTATAAAAAGTTCTTGCTTATAGTGGCAATATCTCAAGAGTTTATATGAGCTAGTACATGCACAAAGATGCCTAAAAATAGATAAAAATCAAATTAAAACCTACCCTGAGAAAAGAATTCCTTATATATGTTCTAAAAAACAAGAATTCATGTTTGAGAACCATCTACAAATAATCGAAGACTTTAATGCGCCAAAAGAATATATATATCACCAGGCTACATAAGGCTCTCATAATTTGGTAATTGAAAAAGCGACCTTCAAAATTACCTTCAGAAAAAATGTATAATGTCTGTAATGTCCTTGAAGCTTAATGTCTGTAAGTATCCTTGAGGACGAATTTCATTTCCTGATCCCGTGTAAATTATTTAAAAAAACCCTGACGTTTTTCATTTCAAAACATAAAAGAGTTAATGATGAACCTAAGCAACTATTCAGACATAGAAAAAAAATAAATTAAGAATAAAATTGCAACATTAAGAAGATTTACTTTTACACTTTAGGCAATACATAAAACGTATTATTGAAATTAGAGGAAACTCTCCATGACAAGTAATCCCCAACACCGCAGATTTCATACACTGCATTGTGCAATGATACGGCTTCCTGGCAGACAATAACATGTATACGGTGAGACGTTCAGTTCTTATGCCATTGCATTTTATAAAATATATTTGTTTACTTTGTAGTTCTTTTGGACTTCATACACGTAAAATTGGTGTTTGCAGATATCATTTTGTATTGATGTATGTTTTATGTCTTGTTGTGTTTTTGTGGGTGTATTTGACACCTTGCCGAATGACTGTAAATAAGTCGGTTTAGTCAATACAGTTTATGGCATCTCTCTGTTTGAACATACTGAAGGCAAGAAGAATATTAACAAACTTTGAGGATGATGGGACACGCTCGGGGCAACGGCCCCTTTAATTCGTGGGAACGACGCATACCCACAGCACCAGGTTGGTCCTTTTTAGCGGGTTAATGTCACACCACTTCTACCCACTGAAAAGTCAAAAGACCTTAGAACCTCTTCTGTTATATTTTGCTAAATGACACCGTGGTAATGCAATTGAAAAAATTAGAAAGATGAAACCATTGACAGCATAAGATTTAGGCGGTCCTACACAACTTTTACTCCATTCACACAGCTAGAAGCACGAAAAGCGTGCAAAAACCAACGAAAAATACCAGCCATTTGTCAACAATTATCATAACGAACACTTGGTAAAATTATCGTAGAAATGGGTAAACGTCCTAAATAAACGTTTGGCATCCCTCAGACTCCATGCCAAGCAAAACACGAGAACCCCAAAATGGATGTGGATAGTTTTATGTCCTCTCGAGTTGTATCTGAAGATCCCTGTACAATTTATCAAATGACAAAGCTTTGATAAGTGTGTTCAGTAACGATGATTTTATGTCTTTTGTTTATCAATGTTGGCATCTCTAGCCCAAACAGGTATAAATAGACGACCCAAACACGCCTCAAATGTGACATCAAATCTGTTCAGTATGGGAGAATACTACCTCTATAAAACAAAATAAAATATAAAATAAATAAATATGTACTTCTTCACGGCAGAGTGAAAAATACGATACATTACATCAATTAATCCATGGTTATAACAAAGATTTGCGAATGATCGCAGATTAAAAAAGAAGCAAAAATTTCCAGTTTACATTATGTTCCACCCTTTCAAACGGAGAAACCATCAAGATGCATGTACAGTATACAGTGAAAAGTCGAAAGTAATTGTGTTTGCTCTTCACTGTTACATGAATATACATTCATACATATAAACATACATACATATATACATACACATACATACATACATACATACACATACATACATACATACATACATACATACATACATACATACATACATACATACATACATACACGTACATATTTCATATATAATCGGGGCGAATGACATTCTACAAATACTTGACTTTAAGTGTAACTCACTTCAACTTTTGAGTCGCTTTTATTTCATTAGTTATCAGTACCCACAAATATTTGACATAGTGACTTCAGAATGAGCGTCACGTATGATTAAATATGACATATGAGACCGCAATATACAATGGACCACATGTCCACGCATTTGTATCATGACCAGTTCGAGTTTAGATACGAAGCAGCTACTTTAATTAAGTCCTAAGGCATTGTATTTCATTGCAACAGAACTTCACAACAGATTGCTGGGCAACTTGCAACTTTATACTCTAGCAAAGAAATATTAAAACTGCAAGAAAATGAGCGGATAATGTCGTGGAAGCAGAATCATTCCATACACACCTAAAGTGGCCACACGTTTGCACCCCTTAAGTTCAGACCTACTGCATAAGGGCCATTTTAAAGCGCACAGACTTCTTTCAGTTTAGTTTAGTGACATTTGACTGTATCATATTTCCTTGATATTTAAACAGCTCTGCAAACCAAGCGCCATCATTTGGTGGCGCCATCTGGTATCATTATAGAACCCGAATATATCTTTTATGCACTTGGGCAAAAAAGGGAAACAAAACATATTCCTCCGATACTAATACCCGAAAACACAAACCTACGCAGAAAGCGTACAAGCGTAATTCGAATCATACGAATTAATCTCACTGATATTTTGGTAAGAAAGCAATGCATATATACATTCAGCATAAAAAGCTTTGAAAATGGTAATATCTTTAATGAAGAAAGCTGTCTTATTCCAAAATTATGCTCAACAGGCTTGACGAAGACAAAACTTATAATGAATGAGTAATTATAAATATTTTGAAAACATAAAACCATTCTCTTCCGACAAGCATGTGGAAATATCCTATTTTCAGTTCTACAAGCAGCTGGATCGCGAAATACAGTCCGAATGATCAAGAAGAATGACAACTCAACTTTCAATCCAGATCAACTTCTTTTCTTTTTCTTTTATTTTCTTCAATTTTCATCTTTTCAAGGTGCCTAGGGAAAAGGAGGGAAAAACGCTTTTTTTAATCTCAGTGGTGATATTCTGAAGTAAAATTCTTGTAATCCTCTGGTGAAAATTTGTAACCTTACTTGTGTAAGATGCGCGCAATTATTCTTAAACTGTGTGCCACACGGACCTCTAAATAGCACATACGAGAAGGACGATTAAGTTCATACAGAGTTAGATTGTTGTAGCCAACTAGAAATCCTCTGAGCAAAAATGAACTTTAAGCGATTTTGTTCCACGTCAGTGGACGTTCCTGTACGGACATTCTCAATGTCAAAGTCAGTCCTGTGTTACGATCAAAATGCAAGAAGACAGTGTTTATACACATTGTAGTAGGAGATGTTATACAGCAGACGTGCACAAGCAATTTCTTTATGAAAGTTCTCTGTACTAACATCAAACTTAGAAAAGACAAAATTAGTTCGTTTATTTACAAACGGTACAAAGCACAAAATGGATAGCATTGTAGTAGGAGATGTTATACAGCAGACGTGCACAAGCAATTTCTTTATGAAAGTTCTCTCTACTAACATCAAACTTAGAAAAGACAAAATTAGTTCGTTTATTTACAAACGGCACAAACCAGGCGTTGGTCCGCCTTCTGTCTGAGCTCCTTCATCTCATACTGTTTTGAAAAGCGGGGAAAAGAACAGCACAAAAACTATCAAAGGTAAAAGGCTCATGTATGTATATGTAATTATAATATTTCTAGTCTAACAATTAATTCATATGTCAGTTTCAGGCTTGACTATAGCCAAGGACAGAACCAATTCAACGCGATAATCCTGGAATCTACTTCAACAGGCAAGGGCAACAACAGAAGGTTCAAGAACTGCCGCAAAGAGGTCACTGTAGTCAGTGGAGGGCTAGGGTTGTGTATTCCCATTACTTTACATTGCAATTTGTAACTTGATAGCTTGAAACCTAGTGCACATAGAAACACCAAATTTCAGACAGTCAATCTAGATGCAAAACTAAATACGTCACAAAAATCATATAAGCACAGCTACAAAAGAGACTAGTTTATTCAAGGTAGCTTTAACATACAAACTAATGGGAATACACAGCTCTAGCCCTCCAAATATTTCTGTATACAGTTGTGTATTGGGGCGAATACACACCTTAGAGCTAATTCTGACATATCCTATTATTGAGAATCAATATGATTCAATACTACAAAGACCGTTTCACTTCAGGAAACGAGACCGCCGTGTGATTTTTTCCCGTTATTTGCAAACTTCGGATTTTTTATGGAGATCTATAAAGAAACCTAAAGTAGAAGTTCCTCATATTTGAGCAAATTGGTGTCTGGCAGCGGTAAACAATGCTAATACAACTGTCAAATATTCGGGTGGTTTTGTCACATCGTTATATTTTTATTTCTTCTCAATTGTAGCACACGAATTTGTACTTGTCTGCATACTTTTTATAATATTTATGGTCATGTTTTTGAAAGACGGGGATATAGAAAATGTAGTATCTTACTAGGTTTAACGAATTTATGGACCTTTTTATTTTGCGAAGACAAATTTTAAATTGGTGGTTTTATCACAACGTTCCTCTGATTTATTGTTTTTAAGATACGATTTCTGTATAACAGAAGATTGATTGTGCGTGGATTTTATTCCACTGTATTTCGCTTGTGCTGTGAACACTTTAAAAACTGACAGCAAGCAGCGGGCAGACGTAACAGAATAATCATAAGGGTTGCAGTTATTTTCTATGCATTGGTCCATTGACGTCAAAAGTAATTATGATATATCGGTCCAATAGTTGCATTTGGTTACACGAAATATGTCTGATATTTTGATCATAAGTAATTTTGTTTGCAAGCAACACGATCTACATATACATACAACTTTGCTGTGAGGATTACATTTTGATGTTAATTGACTTTCCACATGTTCAGAGAACTACAAAGTCCAGTTTCATAATATTCAAGTTTTGTATCTGCACAGTTGCTTTCAAAATAAAATGATAATGCTGGGATCTATGCAATGAAAAAAATTGTATATATCTATGAAAATAATAGTATTGAGAATAAGATATGTTGCTGTAGTAATAGTTATAATAATAATAATCATCATCATCATCATCATCATCATCATCATAATAATAATAATAATAATAATAATAATAATAATAATAATAATAATAATAATAATAATAATAATAATAATAATAATAATAATAATAATAGTGATGAAAGGAGTAGCAGTAATAATGATGGTAGTAAATGTACTAGCAGTAGAGTAATATCAATATTTATCTGCAACTGGGAAAGTCCTATGTTTGAAAGCCATTCTCACCAGATTAAGGCATTCTTCCCGATAATTACCTGTGTTGCTCATTTTTGCTTTAAATAATTTTATTAATGTAGTCGTCTTAGGGATGGTTCAATATTTTTTATAATTTTCTGATTCATACACGGTAATAATCTCTCTGTCCATACTGGTACAGGCGAAATAATAAATTTCCAAACAAAATCATTCAAATACGACCAATTTGGGTACAAATGTCCATCAGTTCCATCATATTTTAGGCGAAATAACTAATATTGCCGACTGTGCACTCAAATGTGCTAATTAAAGTGTCATGGAATCTGAAACTGGATATATTCAGGCGCACACTAATGTATCTATTTTACTATTACAACTTAGCTTTATTAAGTCAAATAGTAACCTCTGACTCGACTTGTGGACCTGAAAGATGTTTTATTTGTAGCTTGCAACCTAACTTGATCTCACTTATTGAAGAGTCCTTACAATGTACCGAAATATGTATCTCCATATGTATAGATTTGCTAAAAGGTTTCCCTTTAATATTTTATAATCCATTCTGTTTTATATATCCCATACAAATACACACATGATAAGGTATTATATCTGAGACCCACAACAAGTGTATTAGCGATCTTTGATTTGCATCAAAAAGATTGGATGCATGTGTTATTCTGGTATAGGCAGACGTCGCACTCTAAATACATTGGTTTTCCCGTATTTTATCAATTTATTCTTAATATACACATATGAATCAACTCGACATTTTTTTTTTTGCGGAATTGGTCACGTCCCAAAGATGTATATGAGAAAGGAAGGACACGCAAAACAATAACAAAGTTTAGGGTCAATACATAGCTCATGACACGCACCACTACTGACTGTTTGTAATACAAAAGCAATAGGAAAGCCATTTGTATACGATATTTACCTTTATATTATTTTGTTTGATAGCATTTCTTCACCAAGCATTTGCAATAGCTCTACAATAACCAATTTACTACAAAATGGAAGATTTTTTTTTTTTTTTTTTTTGAAATTGTGCATCATAAAAATGCGCAGAATGTTAAGGGGTGTCATCAATAAATTTCACTTTGTTATGAAATTACCACTCTGTTACAGTGAATAAATCATTGTAATTCCACATTGCTAAAACTTACAGTTCCCCTTAAAAGACAAAAATCTACATTTTCTTTTTGCAACCCTGATGATATACCAATGAAAAATACATGTACAGACAGCTTTATCTGATAAATTATTACACCAGGTGTGACTTAAGAAATTACATATATATAAATATGTAGCCAGTGAATGTTCCTTGTATAACAGAAAAGATCACAATTATTAAAATGCCTAGTTTCTGCACTAGATGTCGCCTGCTATTGGTATGTTTCTGTGTTAGGGCCCGCATATCTTATTGAATTTGATTATTTCATCGATCGGAGGCTTAGGTCTCTTTGCTAAGTCTGTGTGTGAACACAGACTTTTTGTTTTTTCTTAAATACTTTATTCTTCCTTTGTTTGTTTGTCTCTTTCTTTCTGTTTTTCCTTCCTTCTTTCTTTTTTTCTTTCTTTCTTTATTTATTTAATTATTTATTTTTTATTCATTGATCTGCATGCTCCATGTTTGTGGTCAGCTTTTCTCGGACACCATTAATCCGAAAAGTACCAAACATGGCACGGTGATAGACCTAGTAGTGCAGTTGTGCGTATTATTTGGAACAGTCATGATGTTGAAAATTATGCAAATTAGAGGCGTAGTTGGGACACTTTATATCTTACATATCTTCAAAACTTTTCCAGATAGATTTGCCAGTCAAATCTTAATATGTGGGTTTATTGCAAAAGCAAAATTCTATAGGATGCAAACGAAGGTGAAAACATTGTTTCATGTTAAATTCACTGAATTTCCTCTGCATAAACGTGCATCCAGATATATTTCCGGCTTCCCACTGCACCTACAAGCTGGTCACAGTTTCCACAGACAGGCTGTTGTGCAACCAGAGATAATTGAACTGTAAGAATCTGGCCTCCATACCTATGAGAACAGATTCACTGGTGCCGAGGGTTGTGGCTTACCCTTCAATCGTTGATGAGATTTACAAAACATGACAATTTGGAGTTGATGAAGTAATTTTTACTTGATAGTATAAATGGGTTTAGCACCATATTTAATAACTGGGTTCACTATCATATTTAAATGTCATGTTAAAAATTTATGCAAATTAGGGGTAATAACAATGCAAAAGTTTCCTCTGTTCCAACCTGTTGTAAATAGACACAAAGTATTAAATAGTACATATATGTTTGTGTTACCTGTCATTCTAATGGACAGTGTACAAAAATTGAAGCATTTGAAATTACGCTAATTCGTGGCTCTCGAAACATTTTAAAGTTGAATAATCTCCGAAACTATTATAAATTGAGGTGTCATCCCAACTTCAACGTGTAGGTTTGTGACACAGCCGTTTTCAATGAAACATGAACCAAAGTTGTAGCATATTCATTATGCAAATAAGATGCCAACACAAAATGTTGATCTTAAAAAACTTTGAACCTATTGTACACTGAGGTGTCATTCAAACGTCAGTTGACAGGTTTGCGCAATAGCTGTATCCAATGAATCAAGAATCAAAGCTGTAGCAGTTTGCTGTATGCAGATTAGGCAAATACACAAAATTTAAATCTTGAATAGCTTCAAATTATGATAGATTGAGATCCTGTCCAACTTCAGATTATAGGTTTTTGAAATAGCCGCATAAAATATAAATTTTGTTTCTGGAGTTAAATACATTTTTTGAATAGGCAATCTTTAAAAGTTTTCTAGGTATATTCAAGTCTTTTATTCATTCATTTATTCATTCATTCATTCATTCATTCATCAATCTATCTATCATTCTATCTATCTATCTATCTATCTATCTATCTATCTATCTATCTATCTATCTATTTATATACAGTGAAACCTCATTATAACGACACTTAGATATCCAACATATTCAATATAATGACACAAATTTGCATGGGAATTTTTTTTTCTTTGTTATTTGACTCACTTATCTGACATATACAGTTATCCGACACATTTCTTAGGGAACAGATGGTGTCATTATAACGAGTTTTCACTGTATTTATTTATTTATTTATTTATTTATTTATTTATTTATTTATTTATTTATTTATTTATTTTTTTTTTTTTTTTTTATCTATTTATTTATTTATTTATTTATTTATTTATTTATTTATTTATTTATTTATTTATTTATTTTTATGTTTGTTTCCATGTGTCAGTTTCGTGGTCAGGTTTTCTCAGAAACTGTTGTTCTGCAAAGTACCAAGCGTGGCATGGTGATAGACCGAGTATTGAAGTTGTGCATATTGTTTGGGATAGCCATCATATTAGAAATTATGCAAATTAGAAGCACATTAGTGGAAATTTTAAATCTTGCATATCTTCGAAACTTTTCTAGATACGGTTGCCAATCAAAGCTTAATATGTGGGTCTATTGCAAAGGCAAAGTTGTATAGAATGCTAACAAAGTTGAGAAGCTTATTTTTTGTTAAACTCACTGAATTCCCCCAGAATATACATATTCCCTTCCCCCACAAGCTGGTAACTGTGTCCACATCCAGGCTGTTATGCAACCAGAGTTAAGTGAACTGTGAGAATAGGTCACCCCACCTATCAGTATATGTGCAGTTGAATGCTAAATATGACAGTGGATTAGGTAAGCGTAATAGTTGATATGAGTACAGATGGTAACGTACATGTTTTTGTGTTCCTGTAAATAGTGAAAATCAAATACATGAACTTATAAAAACATGTATGTGAATGTATACACTTTTCACTTGCTGCAGTCATTTTATGTCCCAGATTTACAAAGCATGGGAATCAGGTGTTGATGTACTAACCTTTCGATGGGTTCAGCATCATATTTAATAAGTCTCTTTAGCATCAAATATTTTGTATGTCATGTTACAAATTATGCAAATTAGAGGCAATTAATATTTTAAAGCTCCATATCTTCCAACCTATCAAAGATACACACAAAATTTAAAGCAGAACATACATGCATGTGACACCTAAGCTACTTGACAGTAAACAAAAATTCCAAGATTTGAAATTATGCTAATTAGCACCACTTGAAACATTTGAAAGTTGGATATCTCCAAAACTGTTATAAATAGAGGTGCCAATCCAACTATGATTTGTAGGTTTGTGACATAGTCGCTTCCAATAAAACATGGACCAAATTTGTACTATTCTTAGTTATGCAAGTTAGGTGAATACCCAAATTAAAATCTTGCATAACTTAAAAACTATTATAGACTGAGGTGTCAATCAAACCTCAGTTCATAGATTTGTAGGATAAGTGCATCTAGTGAACCATGAATCAAAGTTGTAGCAGTTTCATTTATGCCAATTATGCAAATACAGAAAATTTAGACATTGTGTAGCTTTAAAACTATAACAGACTGAGGTGCTTTTTACCTTCAACTTATAGACTTTGACATAGCCGAATGAATTAAATATTGTTGCAGGAGTTAAATAAGTAGTAAACAGGCAATCTCTAAAGTTTATGTAAATGTTGAATATCTTCAAAACTGTTAAAGGGAGATGTACCATTCCAAATTTCATTCAAAGGTTTATACTATAGTTTATACTATTCATCCAATGAACCACAAAACAAACTTGTAGAATTATAATGTATGCTAATTGATGACACCTTCAAAAGTGTAAATCTTGAAGATCTTCAAAACTACTAAAGATAGAAGTATTACATCAAGTTAAATACATATGTTTGACATTATGCTATAAGCTTATCCAATGAACCACAAAAAAAGTTGTAGAATTATATTTAGGTTAATAAGCGTGCTTGAAAAGGTTAAAAGTTGAATATCCTTAAAACTTTCACAGGTAGAAGTGCCTATCAACTTTGAAATATAGGTTTGTGCTATAGGCACATCCAGCTTACCTCCAAAAAAGTAGTAATTTTAATTTATGCAAATAAGGGTACCTGAGAAGTTTAAATGTTGAATATCTTAAAAAAAATGAAAGGAAAGGTACCATTAACCCTTTCAAAGCGTTCCCAGCTTTCAGCTATAGGCACATCGAATTGATCAAAACCAAATATTATAGAATTTTAATTTATGCAAATTAGGAGAACACACAAATTTTAAATCTTGAATAACTGCACAACCATTGCAGATAGAAGTCACCTTCCAACTTCAATTGATAGGTTTGAGAGATTGCTACATCTAATGAACAGTGAATTAAAGTTGTGTCAGTTTTAGTTGTATAAATTAGGCAAATACGCAAAATTTAAATCTTGTATAAATTCAGAATTATTTTAGATAGAGAAACCATTCCAACTGTAATTTAAAGGTTTGTAACACAGCTCAACTGTTTATGTGTCTCTTACACACTTCCATTACAATTAATGTTGCAAGAGAAGCATTGATACTGAATACGCAGTCTTTAAAAGCTGTGCACACACACAGACTGATGCTGACAAGCTAATCACATTTCTCTGGGTTGTATTTTTTTTTTCTGTACAGGCATGACCAGAACCGGGCCATGCAATTTTAACACACTCTCGCGAAATTAAGACTTAGTCAACAGAACAACAACAGCTTGCCTTAGCGAGGGCTTCGTGTTCACCCAACGCCAAACAAGGGTAATGGAAGGACTTGAGCGCCTTTGTTATACATGTTTGCAGTTACTTGCAGTAAATATTTTGCGTTTTACGTCAATTATCTGATGTATTATGTCTACTCGGCATATTTCACTTTGTTGAGATAGTATTGCCTGTCCGTCGTTTAAAACTATTATACGAGGTAACCATAATTGTGCACCTGCAGTAACTTCGTGGTCTTTTCTAGATGTACATAGTTCATTATCGTAAAATATTAAACGAAAAAGTGGAGGTAGATACACCGCCTGCAACCTGAGACTAAAAAAAATTCTCGTTTCAGCAGCAACGGAATAAATTGTTAAAGTAGTATAAACTTCTAATTGTGAAATGCGGCGATTCATAGCTCGGCTTTTGATGCCTCATTAATCATATTCTATTGCTTTATACCAAAACATATGTCCATTCATGCTCCATGTTTGTCCTGGCCACGTTAAGCATTCATCCCATGCGCCTCTGAAGGTATATGGACTTATTCAATAACTGGTAGTTTATTGCGGCTTCTTTGTAATTTAGGATAATTATATATGTTTGAATTTTAATTGAATTTAATATATCTGGAAAAGTTGCATCTTTTTAAGTTCCTCACAGAGAGGGAAAGAGCTTGCTTCCATGGCAACTGTGTAAGTGTTGATCATTTATCTTAAAGATGGTCGGTTTTACTTGTGGCATCATTTATGTAAATTGTATATAGCTCGCTACATATTTTACTATTACACCAAAATTATGTTCTCAAGGTAAGGCAATGGGTGTGTATGGTTTCGCTCACATATTTTACTTTCAGTTTTGCACATTGAAGTCCTTCTACATGTTAATCGTGTCAGCTGTCGTTGTTTCCAATGAGCGATACATTGTCAGTATAATTTTACGTTATCCATCATCTAGACAGAATCCATGTTGATTGTGACTGAGTCAAACATGATGGATCATGTCCTTGACACCAGCTTTGAACTTCTCAGATACGTTTAAAATTGCTAATATGATGCTACATGTGCACGGTTGTCCATGGCAGCTAGTAGCACTGCACAATGATATATATGTATAAATTGTATTTGTGTCCTTTTGTCTACAACGCATATATGACCAACTCAACTATTTCCGATAATTAGTCAGGGATTTATTGAATCGCTCTCATAAGCCAATTTGCGCTACATACGGTGTTAAGATGGGAAGCCTAAGTCACCGCCCCAATCTGTGTAATCAAACTTAGTTATGGATTATACTAGTTTACATGGCTAAAAGATTACAGCTTGTAACCCCATACTGTGACTATCACAAGTGGATAGTGGGTACATTGTGGGCAGGCATCTGCTTAGAGGCATCTGCTTAGGCTTTAATATGGCTTAATAAGGTTCAATATATACTGCATATACTTTATCCTCCAAATAGAATTTCTAGGCGCTGTAAGTACTCCGTAACGTCATGCAACCTTGTCTTACATTGACCTCGTTCAAAGGGCACACGTTGTATAAAACGGCACCAGTCCATATGAAGGAGGCTACCACCTGAAAAGTGATGAACAATGTGTAATTTTAGGATGCCTGTGGCTGAACTGGGAATCATGCATTTTATGCCCATAAACTGAATGAAAGCATCCAATTAACTACTCAGACAGGTCCTTTTATAACATAGCTGTGCATTTATGTTGGGAATATATATTCATCAATGCAGTGTGTATATTATATGATATATCTACATTTGTATTCATACACATACACATATTAATGTGTTAGTTTGTTTATCTGTTTATTCATTCATCCATCCATCCATTCATTCATTCACTTATCGTTTGTGTATTTATACGATGTACACCATGAAGGACTCAGATGTGTGCATAGACAACTTCAGTGTATATTTCGACTTCGGCTGTGACATTCTGGAATTCGTGACTAAACCCCTAGACTAACACAGCTACAATTTGTAAACTATATGATAACTCAAGGCTACCAAAATAGAGTTTGTTAATTTCACTGTGTTTAGTCTATCAGATACAACGCTTGTAGAACAATATCATGAGTGATAATGTCCATTTCACTTACACTTTTTCGGCTTATGTATGTAATCTCAGTAAATAAGGTTTTTGCAACAGTGCACGTGTGCATTTTTCCACCGGCAACCTAAGTAGGGGTTAAACAAAAATGTACTCACATGTGTACGTACGCACAACTTATTAAATGTATAATTATGATTTTATTGTTGCGAATTAGCAGAATCAGATCGGTGTCTATGATGTATGTGTAGATGTCACAATGACCTGTCCCTGTTTGACTTATGTATAATGCACCTGAATAAAGGGAGTTAAGGGGTTTTCCGCACTGTCTTACTAGGCACTTTTATCTGCCGTACTTGACCAACGAGAGCCAGCTTTTCTTTCAGTACCTCTAACCAGCCGTTACTTTTTTTTAATTTTTTTTTATGATGTTCCTTACGTTGCACAAGCCAAAAGTATTGCTGGCCATCTCACTGGAATCCCCCTCCCTTGAAACAATCATGTCAGCTAGGACGCAAAAAGCAGACAATTTTTCAATGCTTGGGTTGCATAGTTTAGCAGAATATAAAGGTACTACACACCACGTGACATATGTATGCTTGATCCGGGTTGTTGTACACAGTTCTTTACGTGTCAAAATAGTCTCTCTAGCGGGTGCAATGGGCGTTTTAGTACAGTTTGGTGTCGTCGTTTGGCTAGAGTACACTTGATCTAAACATATTTTATTCAAAAGAATACAATTGGCAAAAGTATAAATCCCTCTGGTGAGAAACGGCAGGACAACCGTAACTTACCTTGCCAGCTGCGCCACCTGTCATCAAGTGTAGCAAGTGAGGAGTTCATTGCGGCTTCATAACCCCGGACTGTGCACTTCGAGGTGGTGGCAGAGTGTTGTATATTGCCACTCATTTTATCTTGCCGTTGTGGTAAATAAAAAGATCTTTTAGTCTCAGTCTGTATGAAGGGGTGAATTTGTGCGGCATGTGGTCGTCGGACTGCCTGTGAGCACGAGACATGCAATATAAGCCTGCATATCAAGTGCTATATGATTCAACCGAATTTGCATTTTATGCGATTCGGTTCCCAAATTTATGCGTTAATTTCGCGTGAAACTTGAGGGATTCCCTGCCCTTTTCCGTGTTTCTGTCAGAATTTAGTTGCAAATAGTAGATTCTCCGTGGGTATTTTTTTTAATGTTGAAAGTGGTTCCCTATCTACAGACAGACTTGAAAAGCACACTTCTGGTGACTGTATTTTGAATCTATCAATACATATTTCTAGACCAGTGAGCATGATATTTTGGTCAAAGAATTGCACGTGAAACAATAAAGTCACCATGCTGCTGAAGAAGGTAATACCGTGTTAATCACATAGTTGTACAGCTTGATATTGTAAAATCGACGCCCTGTTGAAGAAAGTTATATCGTATTCATTCCTATAGCTTTACAGAGCATTTCAAGCCTGGCATGTTAAAATGGCATCAGTGGTGCATGTCTTTTAAACAGAGGTCACCACTTTAAAATAAAAATGGAAATGTGATATTGTTTTTGGAGTCCGCATAATTAAAAATTGGGGACGTCTTTCTCTTCAGGCGCGTCCTACAGTAAAGGTGTTCTCGTAGATCCAGTTCTGGTTCAGAGGCTATATTTGCATGATATACCGTTTTCAGTTAACAACCACTAGCCAATGAAGAGAGTCTAGTTGGTTTATCCCCTAGGTGTCTCCACCCGCATATATTCGAAACCGAGATAATTGTGACCGGTGGCATTATCTAGGAGAACATGCTCCAGTGGAATTAATGCGGTGTTCTCACGTTTACTCCAACACACCCCAACACACACACGCACTGACACAAAAGAGTGCGTTAAGGTGGAAAATCTGAAGTCAGCACCTTTGGATACCCTCTAATCACTTTTTCGCATTTTTTGGATAGTTTGATACTTAAACTACAAGCTCCTAAAAACTCAGTTGCGTGAACATAAAATTTATATGGGAAAATTGATCTCAAAACCTTTGTTTACACTGCAAAGTTTAAGCAGTGTCTTGCACATGGGTTTTTTTAGCATGGGCATGATAATGAACCTTGTCATTGTTTGCATAGTCATTAGTCCATGACTCCTGAAAACCAATTGAGCTATTGACAAGGGTCACTCACAGGAAACCATCAGTCGTGGAGAGAAGAATGGGCCAAATCAGACTAATCACTACCGTTGTTCTGATTACTTTGAAAATGTCTATTAATGTAAAAACAAATTAGCACAATCCACTTACTGGTCCCCAAATATAGAAAGCCGTATGTGAACCCAACCCAAACAAGCCAAGTGCGGTGTTCCCAAGTTAAAAAAGTGGAGATTTAAGCCACAAAATATACTTTTTTTTAATGACAACATTACAGAGGTAAAGCTACAATTTTATTTCACGCAATAGTTAAAACACAGGAAAGAAGAAATACTTATGTGTCCTATTACAGCCATAAATGCGTAAGAATTGGCAACTTTTTCTTTCAATGCGATTTTCTCGGAACTTTTTTTTTGCTCAGCCTCTGCAATTTGTATCTCACCTCACCAACGCACAAATTGCCTTATCACATATAAATCAAATGACATCGAAAGAAAAATATCATATCCAGCAACGGTTCCCAGGATTTTTTTTTTCTGACAACCCCTTCCGTGTCTTTTGAAGCAATTTATAGGAAGAAAATGGACAACCTATCAGGACTAAATTAAAATTTTCATAACTTTATATCTATGCTTTTTCAGGATTAACCATTGAATTCGATCCTGGATATGGATATATATTTTTTTTTTTTCTGATTTCAACTTGAAAACAAAAATTGTACAACTTTTGCGTGAAAAATGTCAAAATCCTACCAAGTCAGAAAGAATGCTATAAACTCTCAACAAATTCCAATCCTGCAAACAAAATTCATGGATACAAATGTATGGATATGCAGTAATCAGAAAATATATAGGTTAAATGTACTTCTGAAAAACATTAAATGGGTGATGTGGATCCAAAGTTGCTAGTCTCACTGCGCACTAGCTTCACAGCTTCCACCTTAACCTTTCAAATCATGATATACAGTAAGAAAAATGTTCGTGCTGTGATAATTTACCTTGTTGTTTTGCTTAACCTTGCCTAATATAGTGATAGATATATTCTACTATCACCAGAACTTGATCCCCTCACAATTATACAACCTGACAGGGATAATAATTTAATGTTATTTCTCCACATAGGAAACATGTCTCATGGTATTACATTGTGAATCCTCTAAATCTATACCCGGCGGTGATGCATAAGGGATGTCTCCGGACAGTAGGCCTACTATATCACCATCAAAAATACGGCATATTATCATCCTCTGCTTAAAAAAGACACTGGTCCATTTTGTACGCATACACGACCAGCCACGAATTGAGTGAAAATACAGGGACTTAAATTCTGAAAAGCTTCTGGTAAAGCATGTATCAGACATATTACAAATATAGACAGAGTATTATGCGTACTTTATACAACTGCTGGATCCACATGATCATTATTATATTTTATCACGGTATTTATATCAGGTGACCATGTGACTTCAAGGCATGGTCTTGTGATCTCACGACACTCGCCCGCCCGAGAGCAGATTCCACGGTTTAAAATGTATCCACTGTGAATATAGTCTTCTTGTCTTTTCATTGTACGCAAATAAAGGAGTTGTGCCGTTGTACGTATACACATAAATACCTGTGCACCTACTACCACGATATAAATATCACAGCATTATTAGCGGATATTATTGCTAACATATAATTATGACTCTAATTCAAATTTATTACAATTTCACTTTCTTCAAAAACTTACGTGCTGGTGATGCAATATTTAATTCCCAGTGTCACCCTTATATCACTAATAAACATTTAAGCTTATGAAGTATTATGCCTAAAAAAACTCAAAATTACATTTTGATTGTGCAAAGGATGTGTTACAGTCAGCAAAAAGGCACTCAGCTGGGAAGATGGCGGCAATACCAAAATAACCAGCATAAGTAAATACGCCAGAATAGAGCAAAATGGTATATACATGTACGCCCAAGTCAGATTTTCAAATACTTGTTATAAGACTTGTACCACCTTTGAGCATGATGAAACCCTCGAGATATTTCGTTAGACACAATGCAAAAATATTGATTGTTTGTGCGTCAGATTATCTTTATTTGGATTAAAGATGTACCTTACATATATTTCCTTTCATTTTGAGTTAAATCCATCTTTTTTGTGACATTAAAATAAACTTATTAACATAACAAAAGTATGACTGGGTACTTACAACTCTAGTTAACAGTTGCTAGCTTAATATGAATATAATGAGAATACCGGCTGTGCTGGGCCACCCACTTCTGCGCTATATTTCGCGCTTCTGTTGGAACTTATGTTCTGTCTGCCACTGTCCCTCGAAGCCAAATTTATATCTGATAGCTTTAACTCTGTCAGCGCTCACTGCGGCTCAACTCGAACTACATACAAGAAACTGCATGAAATTATGAGAAGGGTGCAAAATTCATGTTTCTAGTAAACGAAAAAGGAAAAAAAATCAACTTTCATTTAAGTGCAAGCATGTCAGTTGTTACATAGAACACAACAGTCCAGGAAAGTTGTTCAAGCAGCTTGGAATGTGGAATACTCATATCGATATTTATATTGGTGTTGGCCAGCATTGGTCACTCGTACAAAAGAAAACGACAATTAAAATGATTGCGTCTCAAGCTACAAAGAGTCAAGTGAAACAAGTGCGGGCCTTGACTAAATCTACCATGCAGTGCTGATTACGTAATCCTGTACTGCCCCCAAAATAGGTATTTTATCTCCTTTGGAACATTTTAACTTCCATTAAGTAAAGTATTTAAAGTAAAGGGAGCTTTAGGCTGATTGCTACTTGCTATTATTTCGTTCAGTAATATGACGATAGCATTCAAAGAAGTAGTGATACGAATTTTCGGTTGTTGCCCCAGAAGCACACACAGGGGAACTAACAAGACCAATTTTATGCATATCTTGGCTCATCTGACAGCAGCCCATCTTAATTCTTAAATGTAAACTATTTGCTTTTCGGTTTCCTAATAGTATAGATCATTAACCTTCAGTTTGTCTCTGTCTTATTTATTCTGAAAATTTTCCAAATTTTCAAAATTACGAACTGATAGCGGTAGCATATTCCACATTCGAATAGCAGCCGGTAAAAACGAATTGCTATATATACTACTTCTTGCATACTCATGACTTATGTTATTTTTGATCTCATATTGTACATATTTCTGGATGATACATTACTTGGAATTTTATGTAGATAATCCATCAAGTATTTTACACAGTAATTCAGTCTGTGTGTTTCTCTTTCTTTACCTAAAGTTGCACATCCAGCCTCATTATAGAGAAGATCATCACTAGTGCTACAAATTGCTCCAGTTACTGACCGAGCTGCATCCAGTTGAATGAATTAAAGCAGGGCTGCATCAGCCCGCGAACATCCACTCAAGTCTATGTCACCATATTCCAATATCGGTCTAATATATGTAAGGTAAATCAGTTCTAACGTCTATTAAGTTTAAGTTGTAATACCTTCAGCATTCCAGTTAATTTTCCAGATGCATCATTCCTCTTAAAATTCAGTTATCACTCGGCTGTGAATCACAACGCTCTGTAGAATGACAATACATTGGATTTACCCAGAGAGAAACCATTCTAAGTATGTACCATTATTATATTATTTTTGCAATGATGCTAGTGTAGAAAGTGGTCAGGATATACTCGTGTGCCGTACATGTATTTATTGTGCTGTTCTGCGATATGGTTATTGCATTATATGCTAACTTTGGTGTGTTTGCTCTTTCAGCTGTTTTGCTGAATGCTTTTCACTAAACCTTCAAACTTTTTCGTCAGATATACTATTGCTTCAGGCAATTATTTCAGATTTTACAGACTCTAATTATTTTGTTCCTTTAGTTTCAACTAAATTGTCACACGTGTATACATACATTTTCTGTTCAGGAATGTCAACATTATTTGAACAGAAATATGTTAACAAAATCTGTGCACAAGTTAGTGCAGCGACGTGAAGGATATGAATAACGGTATTTCAAAAATAAATTATATTACCTCACTAATGCAAATTAATTATAATTTACCATTTTGATGTTTTAATACAGTATTTTCCTCTGGACTGTATCTGTATTTGCTCTGTTGTTCGTTGGTCTTTGATAGAATTTGTGTTGCTGTTGTTGTTGTTGTTGTTGTTGTTGTTGTTGTTGTTGTTGTTGTTCTTGTGTGTTTTTTTTTTAATATTTTAATTTTCCACGCCATAAAAAGTGATGCCTCTCAAGTCTCTTAGATTGAAGTGTTTCACTTGTTGCAAATGTACAGTATGTTGAAGGGTGCACCGCAGAATTAAAAAGCAAAATGTACATTTCTTTGTTAATGTACCCCCATTCAGGGGTTGATTATAAATTTACTGGAACATATATATATATATATATATATATATATATATATATATATATATTATATATATAAATATACATGAATTGTTTTATAAAATATGGGCTTGAAGAATCTTTTTTTTTTTTTTCGATTCAAATGCAACATCAATTTTCGACAGAACTTTTTATTGCTCTCTTTATATTATGTCCGATAGCCGAACAAGCGCATAAACCGACGTCACCAGCCGGGACCATAATACATTGCGTTTGAATATATAATGCACGGTTCAAGCACCAGTCCACTAACCTTGTGCATATGAAGGCCAAATCACTCTGGCTCTCAACAAAATGTACAAGCTGGACTCCCGTTTAAACTTTTTCCACGGTAGATCATTGAGTACAGCCCCTATGCTTACCTTGACTTGGCCCTTGACTGAACTAGTATTAATTCTGTTGTGCTACCTTAAGCAACTATCTTAATTTTTTCAATTTTTTTGGTGTGATCATGTATATTCATATTGCCCAAGCGTCAATATCATCTAAGCCTAGCAAGAGCGTGATAGCTGATTCATATTCCAGAAGTATGGTGATACGTTATGTAAAATTGCACATTTTGAAAAAGACTATCTTGATAGTGCTTCTTTCAATATATGATAAAAGAGTATTTGATATATAATTATATCAAATGCTCTTTTTGGTTTTCATTTAGAGTTTGTAGTTGGTTTTTGAAAATATACTAAACTACAGATAAAAACTTAACCTTTGATTGATGTTAGCTGTGACGGTGGGCTGATTATTTTCAAATAGGTGTACACATAGTCATCCTGTTGTTAGCGTGTGCAGGTTATGCATGTGTTTGCGTAACAATTAAATGAACGGATTATCGATGGAAATTCCGATTTTCCGACCAATTGTTCATGAAAAAATATTTTAAAGACAAGAATGTCGTATGTTTGCAACATGATGTGCTCACTGTCACCTGTACAGTCCTAAAAATGATATTTGGTGTTCAGAATACACAGCTAATTATAGTGCTTTGATGTGGTCTCCATATAATAACCCAAGAACATTTTCAGTTTCAGTACATATATTGTGTTAGCAAGAAGTTGCCCATGGGAAGCAAGGTAGTGTTGTGTGACTATATGTTGTAATTTATATTGAAGAGTGCCCACATTATAACACCATATAAGTTCTTAATATTTAATTATGGTCCATGTGGACCAGAAGTATATGATTCTGGAGTGATTTTGATACGTGGTTGGTTCAAGGCTTTACTATTTTATCATCAACATCAACGTTTTATACCACTATATTAACTTGCACTAGTAGTGATTCGGGAACCATCTGCACGTGCATTTATTTTCGTTTTGTGGACTCAATATTCTGCACCTGCATAATGCATTGTCAAATTTATGCTCCTTGTGTACTTATGCTTTTTGCAGTAGTGTTGTTTTGAAGGAATCGTACTTCGCAACTAGTGATCCTGTACTGTAAATAATGAAATCCTTGAAGGTGAATGTCCGCATAGCTGCTGTAGTATCCGATAAATTCCATTTTGCGTTATCACGATGAAATAATTTGGAACTGTTATAATATAATAAGCGTGCTTTGCATTTATGTCTCAACGACTTTATCTCAATTAAATTTCCACGGGTAAAAATGTGTTTGTTGAAGGTATGATTAAGTTAGAGAATTTTTCAATAGGTTTACATTATTTTACGACATACACTTAAAGTGAAGCGTTAAAATCGCCAGGGACCATACATTTTCATAAAACGGGTCGTTTAAAGTGAGCTATGCAAGCCTGTGGCACTCTTTAGGAACAAAGCTTCATCGATGTGCAGGTGCGTTAAAAAATGTTGTACATGCAGCAGGTTTTTTTGTGAATTTTACAGTTTAGCAGTTTTTTAAGTGTAAAATAGGTCTCTAGCTATACCTAACTGACAGCGTTCTGACGTGAGGCATTTGAGATAACAACAAACTACCGTTAATACCCAAATAAATGTTAGTATTTCTTGATTCCATATATTTATTAATCACATGTACACCAAGAGATCTCGTCAATTAATATTCATGGATCTACATTTGTTAATGTGAGTGAAATTGGGGTATACATGAACGTCCACTGAATTTGACGTGACCAGCCAGTGACACATGTACTTTTACCTTAGCTTTCAGAGTATCTCACCCATTGCTTGCTGACATGTCTTCAGCAAATATCTAAGATCTGAACACAGGCATTACACATTTTGAAAATTTAAATTCTTGGGTAGGTGTATCACGATGACGTGGAAGAATAAAATAGATACTACTTAAATGGATAGTCTTCCGACTGAAAAGCTCGCAACTGGAATACTCATTTATTTTGATATCTTTAGTTTCCAGGGCTTTTGTGGCCTCAAAATTTCAAATAAACAACATTGTATGTATATTTACATGATCATACTTTGAAGAAGAGAGGCCCTTTTATCTACAAAATTTGGTCTAAAAATTAAAGCGCAATTCTTTGGATATTTGTCATTTTCTCCTTATGTAGATGTTGAACAAGAGGTTCAGAAAAATTTTCTCGATTTTCTCAACTGGTGCCAAAAGAATTATGCTAATGTGCATGACGAAGTGTATTCAAATGTAGACTTTGCAGAAGCAGGTTGTTCATTCAGAATACGGCCACCTGGAGACAAAAGTGCATTTGTGGTAGAGCTGTTGCTACTTAAAATGGCTGAAAATTGAACTGTATAAAAACGTGAATGGTTGTTCCCAGCACATGATGGTCAAGGCCTTATGGAGAGCAAAATAAGAGAGAAAGTCAATTCTCAAACATTGTAATTACCCTTACCAAAGTGCCTGAATATTGAATATCCCCCATTTACATCGGTCTCGACATGTTATTCCAATCTTCAAGAGTGCATCTTCAGAAATTATTTGATGGTACGAATTGTGCATATTGAAAGTGTAGAAAGACGCCACTGCAATGTAACATATCAACAAGTAGCCGTTTGTAGTAATAATTTTAATACGGATCAATTAAATAGTTGTTGATAGACAGCTAAACATTATGTTGGACATTAGAGCAGCTCAAACCACCCGTCCAATTATTCCTTCAGACAATGTAAATTTTAAATGTATTGTAATATTTCCTACAATGCTAATTTAAACCTTGCATACTGTCCACATATTTCTCAATCTAAAAAGACAGGCAGGGCACCTAATAAAACGGTTTTCTTACTATCTCCGAATTTTGCATCTTTTTCGACAAAAAACTTTTTTAATGTTGGAACATCTGTACGTAAAAATTAACCTACCGACAAAAATATTGATATCATTACAAGAAACAAAAACAAAACCAAACAAAACTATATAATTATAATATTGGATAAACAAAACAGTCGGCAAGGAAATTAATCTGATATTTCATGTCTTAGATGTTACATTCTCAATACAAAGAAGTTCAGTCTTTGATTTCCCAAAGTTTAGTCTTGCATAAAAACCGTCCTGGGCGAACAATTATGATAGTGATACTTAAGGCTTTCATACCGATTTATTATCTGATGAACTACTATGGTTCATAGTATCAGGTGCCTTGCGAAATTCAGTGATTCCTATTTTTACATTGCCGCATTCACAAAAATCCAACAGCGGCCCACTTCGGAAAAGAGAAAATAAACGATGTTAATTGGTGAGCGAGACAAAAATATCTGGTCTGCACTGGAAAGTCAGTTGCCCAAGTTACCATAGAAGGTAGATACAGTGTTTGGTATTATAAAGTGGCACAAGTGGCTTCAATATTTAACACACTCACACACACACACAGACACACAGACACACATGCACACACAGACACAGACACACACACAGACACACACATAGACACACACACAGACACACACATAGACACACACACAGACACACACAGACACACACACAGACACACACACACATAGACACACACACACGCACGCACGCAGACACACACACACACATACGCACGCACGCACGCACACACAAACACACACACACACAGACATGCACGCCAAAACAAAATCGACAGCTCCTTTGATTCTTCGGGTTCTGGCTTATAAATTGTATCAACAGCTGTCCTTAGCGCTCTCTGGTCGCATGCTGGTATTGAAATGAAAGTTTTTGCGAGAGGAATTAATTCAGGCTCTGTCTGTTTTCCAATCGGTTTTTGAAATAAAAAAATATGTTTCAACCAAAGCGTTTCCAAAAAAAATGCTTTTTTATTTTGTTTTGAAAAAAGTGGATGACCAATTTCTCTATTGACCCGCACATGATATCGTTGTTTTACTCTTATATTTTGTACATGGATGAGAGTGTTATAAAAGAAAACCACAGTGTGATACCAGCATTGAGACTTAGCCAATGCAGTTTATTTTTGCTTTGCTCATGCATTAAATTTCAGCCAATCCGAAAAATGAGCAGGAATGAGTGTGCGAATGGTAATGAAGAGGTCATAGTTGTATCATTGCGTGTATAAACACCTCATATTTATATAGTCATTCAAGCTTCCGTTTTGTGACAATACAAGGGTTCGGATGTTGATACGGCAATGATGCAGCTTCACCCATGTGATAACGTATAAATTATTGTTGTGAACAAAAGAGGCTATACAAGCAGTACCATCAACAATGCGTTAAAATATACTTTTGGTGTATCATGTACTTTCATTAAAAATGGCACCATATTCAATGATTCTATTTTATGCAATGATGTCCAATTGACTATTTTCTTGTCATTTAAAAATTTAAATGCCGATAAAATGACACGTTTTAGCCGTTTTAGAATCAGAGATTTTGCTCTTGAGAGGCTCCTCGTGTAACTAGAACCAGTTTAGACTGTTCTTAGAGCCTTGAGCTCTCCGGGTTCTTTTTTAAATATGATTTGTATCAATTGAGTACGGTGCAGGAAACTGCACCAAGACTGGGAAGGGAGCAGATATACAGGTAAGAGTTCATATGCCCCACTGGCAGCAGCTGCTGAATGGTGCATCTCAGCAGGGAGTACAGCGCTTGCAGCCGTCCCTGGATGTCTGTCTCACTGAGGCCGTCTAGCCCCCAGCCATTTGCAATCTATGGCGCAGAGAAGCCTGAATATCGTCCTGGTATACAGGTCAGAGAAATAGTCCATGCTGCGTTTGGGCTATAGAAGTTTTCAAGGATTGGAGAGACTCAAAAAGCACATATTTGCGGTACTAGTAGCCAACATTTGTGTATACATGTGACATTCCCAATTCATCTCATGAATCGCTTTATTGCCCAATGAGATTAAGAAATTGAAATATTAATTGAATTTGAAATCTTTGGAACATAGTCCCTTGTAGTATAACATATTTGCAACAGTTCATTAGAATTACTAGGCAATGTCACTATGTTGTTCCCACTTATCAATATTTTACACGAGTAGAGTGCTGCGGTGGTAATGTGGTTTTGTGAAATTAGAGGGTTGAATTTTTATCAATTGTCTTTTCTATTTGCAAAAAAATTTCAGTTGGTCGGTTGCCTCAGAACAGCTACATTCATGTCAAATAATGGAGTCCAGGGTGATGGCCGAGGCATCATTATTGGACTCGAATGATGAGTTCTTCAGTAATTAAGCCATGCGTCTGTTAACCTTGTTAGGTGCTAGGTAGCCCATTTGTGTTTGGTGTGTCACCTTCGTCTGACTAGAAGTTGATTTGAACATGTTTTATTTTTATGATAGAGACGGACAGACAAAGGGAGAGAGATAGAGAAAGAGAGAGAGAGAGAGAGAGAGAGAGAGAAGGATTATCATACCGTTCTTCACGAGTGAACTTTCATAAAAATACAATGTTTCATATAATATTTTCGTTGATTACGTGATATTAGTACTCCTCGCCTGATGTCAACTGATTCAAATTTATGCGTCATTAGGTTCCATTTGTGCGGACACAACTGCATCATTTTGTATGCAAAAAATGTACAATTCTTAGCACTTTGCGTTCTACAGTTAACATACACATTATACCGCATGCGATGTGAATGTTTATTTCTCGTAGATGTATCTGTTTTGAATGATTCGATGAATTCACAGCACTTTGGCTTTCATCAGTTGACACATTTCCTCTGCACGGTACCAAACCCAATAGAAATAAAATTGTTTGACTTCGAAATTAGAAAGACGCGTATACTAAAGCTATTCGCTTTCTGAACATGTTTCTGTTTTCAGTCACGATTTTACATTTACAAATTAGAATTATTGCACGGGACATGTACGGAAGAAATGAAACCAAAGCTGCAAAGTAATCAGTGGTTTACTGGTAGGTGTACTGGACGTGGAAAGAGGAGCAGGAAGTAGGCTAGATCTCTGCCTGCAGCTAGTCCTGTGATGCCCTGTTAAAGTCACCATAAATCACTTATGAGGAACATAAACACACATCTGCCCACTCGTAAGCAAATATGCAAATCAAAGGTATGCTTTTCCTTCATTTTTCTGGCAGCTGGCACTGAATGCGTTGCTTGTTCTTTCACAGTAATGCCAGGCAAAATAACGCAGCCATGGGCTAGGGAGCCACTCTTGCCTTTCGACGTGCTTGGGACAAAACAGGCATAACCTCTCCATCATGTGCCTAAGCTATAGAAACGCTTGGTAATAAAACAAAATTGTTGACCTCGCTGGTACTTAAAGGTACTTTCACATCCCTTGAGAAACCAAAAACAAAATTTCTCAATAAACAGAAACTCTTTTGTTGGAGGATTCAAAACTATTTCTAAGTGACCAAGAAAAACAGATAGGTGACCTGATAATATTCACATTCATTGTACACATAACCCTCATCGTTACTCAGAGGCACTATTGAGAAAATTGTATTCAGTCAGATCTCTATATTAGGTATTCTGCATAAATTACTCAAGTACACAGAACACAAAAGGGATAAAAGAGACGGCATTTGAAGCCACCAGTTCCTGTAAGGTGACCATATCAGGTACGTGGTGCACAGAGATAAGGGCTAGGACGAGTAGAGAATCTCATAGAGGATTCATTACAACCTCCCGAGGCTAAAGAAGATCATCGGTTCAGGTAGAACAGCAACAAAGGTGTGCCAAGACATTCCAAACGCTGCCTGCGTCTGGTATTCCATCATCCTGAAAACCCAGAGGCAGGGACAGATTTGACGTTGGCTGAGCAATACTTGCGTCTGGCGGGTGCATATTTGGACATGATTCCTTGACACCTTTGGCAGCTCACAGCCGCAGTTGTTCTTGTGTAACTAACAACTACATTAATTTTCTTTGTCTAGAACCATAAGGATATGTATCTTGACCCCTGGCATTTCAGGTGTGCAGCTGGTGGTTGAAATCTCCTGTTCTTGTTCTAAGTTAAGATATGATTTTAAAAAATCAAAAAAAAAAAAAAAAAAAAAAAAGGGAAAAAGAAAAAACATCAACAAAAAAAACCCATTTTTTCCGAGAAGAGATGCATTCAAGGAAGACTTCCTTATTTCTAAAAAGATGGGAATACAGTTGATAATAGAACGAGCAAATATGATCATCTAATATTTCAGATGTTCAGAAGCTCTAGAAAATAATAAATCATTGTCTGTTTTTGCACTGATTGTTCAGAAAAATGAAATGAATGAGTGACGCTTGAATGATTTTCTGGTACATAACTCGAAAGAATTTGAACACCTGGACGTACTAGGAAAAGGGTACGCGTGGTTTTGCGGACGAGTGTAGAAATGTACTGGACAAAGATGCTGATCATTCACCGATTGAATATTCACCGTTGCAGGATATCTTTGCAATCGAAAAAAGTCTCACTTCCTTGATAACACACACACATACATTGCCGGGCCACTTGGAAAAAAATCCACCGTGCCTGTACCCATGTCCATTTACCTGTCATGTACTCAATACAGCCCTGAAATTTATATTTATATATATATATATATATATATATATATATATATATATATATATATATATATATATATATATATGTGTGTGTGTGTGTGTGTGTGTGTGTGTGTGTGTGTGTGTGTGTGTGTGTGTGTGTGTGTGTGTCTATGTGTGTGTGTGTGTATACTTTTCAGCCCCTTAGTACCTGGTGACAGCGGGGGAAAAACCGATATGTTTGCCTGTCGTGTGTGTCATTATTTGTCCCGGCAAAGAATCGCTTTTGCGTATCTGACTGCTTTTCCATTCTCTCTTTGCAGAGCGCGTAGATAATTGCTAACCACTCCTGAAGCCGCGGTGGCAGCGGTGACAAAGTTGGTCGCAGCAGGGAGCAGCTTTGAAGACTATGCCCAGAGCATTCGGATTACACCGTCGAACCTCCCCGCTTCCTCTTGACAATCGCTTCCCAGGCGTTAGAGATAGGGACCCTCTCTTCACTTCACCTGGAAAGCACATATTTGGTTTGGAGACGAGTAGCAGGACAGGCTGTCACGGCAAGACGCTCCCTGCCAGGATAATGGCCGCAATGCTCAGCATGTTTGCCGAGATGACACAGTGCGCGCAACCACCGCATCGCATCAGGGCGGACGTCCTCCGGGGTTTGTTTGTTTTTTTGCCGCCACAATGCCGGGCCACTTGGAAAACAATCTACCGTGCCTGTACCCATGTCCATTTACCTGTCATTTACTCAATACAGCCCTGAAATTTTATCACCGGTAACCCCTTATTCCCTCCTTGGTGCTATCTCAGTTTTATCTCAGTTACCCTTTAGTTTATGGTAAACCAGATTGCAATCACCTATAATGTGATATGAGCTGGATTTGAAGATCAAAATGTAGACATTCTTTCAAGTGAGTATATTTTTCTGCTACCTCCTCCAGGCGGTAACCCTCATATAATTCTAAGTTCCACAAGCAGTCTACACTCTGGTCATCGATTAGAAACATTATATAGTGCACACACATATAGTTCTCATCTTGTCGTGTTTAAATTCAGCTCTGAATTCCTTCCTTATTAAACAAAGAAAAGAAGCCATTCTTTTATATCCTTTTACTAGGTTATTTGTTGGGTGCGCCATCTGGTGAGTGGGCATTGGTAAGCTAATTAAGAACAGAAGATGCAATTTTGGGTGATGCCGACATTCTCAGTTTGTATATTACATTACGTTGGCGAAAATCACCTGTTTTACAATGTATTTCCTCCGTCCGGTCTATCAGTTAAATTTCCAAAAGCCTGAAATAAGCGTTTGATTTCATTACTGATAGCCTAACAACAGCAGAAAAAGCAATCGATCAAATTGTTTGAGCTTAGTTAAGTGTTTATGGCAAATTGGAACTGACTTTCGACAAGAGTGCCAAAAATTCAATACATGTACTAAGGATAAATTCCCGTATCGTATTATTTTTCTAAAGGCTATGTTAATTTGGCCAAACTACAAAATCATAATAGTTTCACCAAAGTTGAGATTCATATTCACTACTGAGCCTAATGACGTCAGGTTTTCCGCAAAGCCAAAGAAACACCAAGGTATATATATATATATATATATATATATATATATATATATATATATATATATATATATATATATATATATATATATATATATATACATATATATATATGTATATATATATATATATATATATATATATATATATATATATATATATATATATATATATATATATATATATATATATATATATATGGGGGTTCCTGGTGACACACGTGTACATATATGCGACTATTATTATTGTGTTTGCTTTGGAACCTAAACTACCCCTCATCCTTTCCCTAATACTTCAGGGTTCCTGCGCCTACCTAAGGCTTTGGGCCTCCAAATTTAAGTCAAAAAGAAAATCGCTTGAACCGTTTTGCATATTGATTAAATTACGCTTGTGCAAACATTTTAAAGATTTTATCACCCGTTCAGACCTGTTTATTGTCGATGTGGGCACGTTGATCTAAATTTGTTAATTTATTATTTAAGCACTAACTCACCCATCCATTTATTTATTTTTTACTTATTCGCATTCCTTTTAATAAATACACTGAATGTTATTTTTTTTTCTTAAAATACATCCCATTGCAATTTATGCTCGCACTCGGAATAGTTCTTCATGCAATTTTATCAAGGAGGCTACACTTTGTGCAGACTACTTGATTTAATATTTCAGCTTATTGTAGATGACGACAATCCGGAACTTCCTGAAGGATCGGGGGGGGGGGGGTCTTGGTACACTGGTACAGAAAATAAAATTTACCAGTACAGAGTACAGGAGATATTTTTTCTCCAGTACCCAGTACAGAACATAACACATCTGCAATATACATTTTCAAATTTGAGATGGTTGTACAACCTTTAAGAACAAACATGCCACAGACCTTTACATATTTTAACCTGAATTGTTACAATTTTACCTGAAACTTGTGTACCACCTTGTCTTTCTCCTCAAATGTGAACTGCTCAGACAAAATGGAATTTTTTTTCAAGCAAAAAAAATCGCAAGTTGACTTTTTTTCATTTTTTCATTTTTTTTTCAGTACGGGTACGAATATTATATGTGTTGCTGGTACGCTTTACGCATAATAAATTTTGATCAGTACGGAGTACATGGTTTGCTGTCAGTACGCTATACGGTGAATATTTTTTTCTCTCTACGCTGTACGAAAAATAAAAAAAGCCCCAGTACGGACTACGGGCAACCCCTTTCCGACCCTCATTGGGGCCCTGTGTCTCTCTGTCACCCGACATATATCTGCTTCACTTCATGGAACGTCTTCCTGGTCTCACTTTAGTACTTGCACGTGTCTCCCGCCAGGTTTCACTTTGGTTGCATGTACATCTTATAAGGTTTCACTTTAGTATGCAAGCATGTCTCGGCAGGTGATGTTTATAGCCATATACAAAACAAATATTCAGGTTTAAATTCATAATTCCTTCCAAGTTAGATAATATGTCGTAACCATTGGTCCATGACAGAAGAGCATGTCCTCTGTTCTTCAGGACAAAGCTCCGCCCGTCGGCAGCACGTCCAACATGCCAAAGTCCAAACATTAATTGAATGTAGATCTGATGGTCACCACGTGCAGAGCGTGTGTGGTGTTGTGAATGTCGATCCGGTCAGGAGACCGGGGGTGCAATCAAATAATGTGCATGTGCCAAATTGCTACGCTGGCAGATTAAGAATGAGAATCATGGTACTACAGATGCGCTCATATTCATCATTTACAGCTTCTGTCTGAAACCGTATCAAAGACACCAAGCTGGAATTAAGCTCTAATATTGCAGTACCATTGCCTAACTGCTGCATCAGTACAACCGAACACCATAGCCACTTCATTGATAAAACTAATTACTAATCTGGAAATTTTGCTGAGTTACAGTGTCAGTTGAAATTTGGCCACAGGTGGCGCATCTTTGGCGTGTTCATTTGCATAAAGTTGCTCATTTGCACACCGAAGTCTTAGAAGGGATTTATAGACACATGGGCAAGATAGATAAAAATAAAATCTTCAAATGCTGTCCTCTTAGCTCCCAAAAGGCCTTTAAAGATATAATGTTAAATTGGAAAGTTTTAGTATTTGGTCAAAACTATGAAAAAAATACCACTGTCTTATGAAAGAAACATAAATAATGCAAACATTTTGTACCAAATTATTATTTTGACATAAAGCCATCCTACACATAACTGAATTGATTTCACGGTAACTTGTTATTCTCGAAAATATTTGTATGTTCTTTCTCACTTTTGTGGTTACACATGGCCTATTATACGGACAATCAGTAATGGGCTGGTTGCTCACAGCTCTATTTTTTTTTCACATTTCAATCATTCTGGAAAGCATGTCGTTTTAATCGTATGCAAAAATCCATATCTTGGATTCGAAGATAATGTAAGTTATTATGCGTACTAAATACACTTTCTTAGCTAATCAGGACCATGCATGCGTTTATGCTCATTACGTTCATTTACATATAACGACCTATCACCTTGCTCTAAATATGCATCCTTTCACCAGGAAAAGTGCACTGCGAATTGGCCAGAGGACATTGTTTTATGTAGGTCGGCAATATGGCAGCCTGTGCATAATTAATCATCATTATTATGAATGTGTATGAACGGAGGCGTGTTTTTCAATACTATTTTTTCATTCTTTCCTTTCACTTTATTTTTGTGGTGACACTAACTCTGAAATTTTGCAAATCATTTAAAACGAGGGACAGGTTTAAAATCATGCAAAAACACAAGCATCGCTATTGGCTTTCAAAATATTCAAAATAGAGGCCCAGGTGTTGCTTTCGTTGGTATATTTGTTGGCAGTGCGTATCTATAGGATACATTGTCGCGGCTGTAGAATTAAAATTAATGCTAATTATGGACAACTAGGGTTTTAAAATTGAATATCTTCATATTTATTCCAGATAGAGGTACCGGTACTTTTTTTTTAACTTCATGCCACACAGTTTTGCTATAGACGCATTCAATGAGGCAAAAACACTAACGACACATGGAAATTTTAAAGTTGAATATCTTGAAAAAATATTATAGATACCGGTGCCATTGCAACTACTATCCATACGTAGACAAATTCACTGAACCACAAACACAAAATGCAGAATTTGAATATTTGCTAATTAGGGACAATTAGAAATTTAAACTTGAGTGTCTTGTGTTAGAGGTTAACCAGTCTCGCAGCAACGTATCAACTGTGCAATGGCAATGCTCCATTTTGGACCGCATCTGATGTACTTTTCTAAACCGACAATAGGCCGTTACTAGTAACGTGATAAAAGAGTAGTGGTTGATAAATAGTGCTACATAAAAGTGCAAGTGAAACACGAAAATTATAGCAAAACATACCCAATCCTCACTGAAATTATAATGCAGAAACATATAGCACTTTTTGGTTGCGTTGTGCATTTACTCATAACACGACATTATATATACTGCGACAGAATGTCACCAATACCAAGAGGAATTCATAATGTGTGGTTGAGATTTTTAATAATCAGTAAATCGTGATTCACCTTTGTTTAATTTTGTGTGAATTGTGAATCAGCCACAATATTCCCCGTGAATTGTGATGGAGATAAAATGTTTTTGCTTGAAGCGGAGCGTGATGAGACACCTCCATGATACGAGCATGTGGGAACCTTTCTCAGTAAATGTTTGTCTCGAGTCAAACGTCACTTATCTTAAAAAAAAAAGGGAAGTTTTCCGTCAATATTGAGACAGTGATTTAATGTTCTGGTCTGGTTTGAGCTGGTCCGGTCAGTTCTGTTCTGTGCTGTGCTGTGCTGCGCTGTCCATACACCATTACGTTTCTTAAGTTCTATGAAGGGTGTACTAACTTTGATAGGGGTAAAAAAGATATCAGTGTAAGTCCCTGGATTGATTTCACAATTGCTGAATTTATAATAAATGTGCACAGATTGACGTTGATAAATGGATCACAGCAGATAACAGAGAGCTACCTTTGTACACTAGGCGCAAAACAAACGATGGACCGCCGCGAATGTGCCCTTCTTACAAAGTCAGACAGTGAAAATGTAAGTGCCAGAATAATGCTGAAGTTCCCTGTAGAGAGGTCTATGAGAGCATCTGGAACTATGCTAGGGTTTTTTCAAGCGGCCGTTGTGCATGGTCAGCTTTGTTTGCACCCCCCTCCTAGCGGCTACAATCCGCATTCTCCACGCACCGCCTCTACCGATTAGCCTGTCGTCAGTGACATGGAGGGAGCACGCTGTATTACACGGCGGTGCCCAGCAGATCATACCGCTGCCCCCTTCAACAACAATCCACACCATGCTGCGAAGTCACGCTGCAAGCCGCTAAAAAGCTACATGTTTGGATACATCAATTTTACCTGTAATGTACATGATCAATGGTGGCCTTCACGGCGGCGCCAGACCACAGAATAGAGCCCAGTAAGAGGCTTCTTCCAACTACAACAGGCCTACCAACCGTAAGATGGTATCGGCAGCCCAGGATGAACAGTTTGATGAGAGAAGAAAATCACACTGCTGTAAATTATAGTGGTAATGCATTGTCTGATAACAGATTTCACTTCAGTCCCGACAACAGACGCCACATTCAACTAAAACAAACATAGTCAATGCCACCCACGTCCCCGAACAGGTGGCCTCACCTACATAGACAACTTTTTGTTCATTAATTTGTCAGGGTTCTTAGTTCTGTAAAAATGTGAAACTATCAGTGTTTTCTGCTGGAAACTTAGTCAGGCCTTGAGGTGCTAGGGTAGAATTGTGACTCCAGCTCTGCTGGTAGAAGGAGCGTCCCTCTAGAATGATGTGACCAATTTGACCTCGTTCAGGTAAAATCACCACCAACAGTGTCACCTTGCCGAGATGTCTACCAAGTATCATGCAGTAATAGACATATAAACCCTCGCTCGGTTCGCCCCAATCGCCAGACGCGAAAACTGACACGCAAGAAATTGCGGCCACCCGTGGCTGTAGACATTGCTGCTGCCTGCGGGTATACCACGGTGTGAAAAATTCATTGTGCTCAAATTGAAGGGTACAAATCGACGAGATAATGACGGATTTGTGGAGGGGGAGCCATTGTTAAGTCCATACCTTCTGTAATGAATTGACTATCAAATCAACACAAAGTGCAACTCACAACTTTTCGATCCAGAAATGATATTGAAGCTGATAAATTTGCGGCCGCACTCTCTTAAGTCGTGTGGGAAATCAAAGTCAATCAAGCCAATAAAGGAAAGTGGCTTTCTAGAACCATTTGTACGACCACAAGTGCCAAGTGGCTACTTTGTTTGATTAGATGTTAGGGCCGAGGACGCACCTCAGCCCGCGGCGCAGACACCTCTAGTGTCGTCCACTGTTTGAAGTGGTCAGGGCCTGTGTTCATCAATGCAAATCAGATATGTGTAAGTCCTGGTTGCGGTCCAACCGTGCCAGTCAGCGTGAGGAGAATAACTCATCTTTCTACAAAGGTACAACCGCAATCGCCAAGATGAAACTCTATCAGTACATTTGTGTACATCCAATTTATGTGGGCCTCCTTCACGATTTTTTTCTTTAATTTCTTGAATGTCTGTAGCTCTGCGGTACCCTTTGAACCACATTTTCAGAATACTCATTAATAGAGAGTTCCTTAATTTACACGTAGCTTCATTTCTCATTTACAAATATAAAATTTTCATCACACAGGTGATACACCGCATAGACCAATGACGAATATCACGACATTTGTTGATGCGTCCCATGCATAATTGCCTCTTTCATATCCGGTAAAACACGTTCTACCCATGCCTTAAACATTCGAATTCCTTTCTATCCATACGTTCAATACCACTCAAAGGTTTGTATATAGTGTCCATTTGGAAACATGTTGTGGTTAACTGAGTTTACACCAAACGTTATCAATTCAGAAGCAACTGTGTAGTGTGTACAAGCTTGTATACATTGCCAATATATACGTTCCTTAATTGAATTAGTTACCTTTACGCCGCATTCCACCATGTTTGACTACGAGACATGCATATTAATTTTCCACCACAAAGCACGGGGCTCACAACTGTCAGTCACGGAGGACACACGGACATATCGCTGTCATAGGCAGGGCTAGATACCCTTTTTTTCCCCACAAAATTAGTGTCTTTTAGAAAGGGTTTAAGTTTACGAATACCAAGAGCATATTCATTTAGTCCTTCCTCCAATGGTTACAAGAATAAATTTCCGTCTGCCTGTACTACATATTCTTCATTTCCAAAATATCAGTAATATCCCGCTTCCCCGTACAGGCAGCGACCCCTATCTCGCCAGCCAAGACTTTGGCTACAAAGACAACCTGGTATGCGATTGTGGCGGGAAATTAATATGCATGCCTGGTATTGCTGTGCCGATGAGAGCCGACTGGTCAACAATGAAGTGAGCAAGTTCGGCTTTCATTGCTTGCGGCCATTGCATCGTAACCCTCTCGTTCGTTGGCAGTCATTTTTGATTGGCCTGTTGCTTTTTGCACATTGGAACACGCCAAAAAAGAATCAATGGTAAAATACATATCCATGGGCCAAAATATGCTTCCTGGCACTACAGGCTTGCTGCCCAGAAAACGCTTGTGCCCCCTCGTGGTATGGTATGCCAAACATACGAATGGAGAGGCTGATATAGCTAAAGAGCCTCTCAGAATTACGAGCAACACAATTGAGCGACAGACACTCCCGGGACCAGTACAGCTGATATTAAGTGGAACGAGGTCTAACATGCTAAGTTTTCCCAGGTTTTTTCTTTTCTTGTTTCTTTCTTTTAATGGCTACATTAGCCTGCCCGGCCGTTTGGTGAACCTCTGATTACGTAGATCTGGCCTTGCGTGCTCTTCGTTGTGTGACACCAACACCTACGTCATCACGGGCGCGTGACTGCAGGTCCAGTCAGGGGCACAAAGAAAACACGCCAGGCTCAATTCCGAATCCTATGGCATTTCAGGGAGTCTTTTTTCATAATATTAATCAGATCAAATGCAGATTATCATTTGAAAGAAAAATTAGGGGGTGGAGTGGGGGTGAGTGAAAGCAGCATTAGTTTGTTAATGCTATTCCAAAAGCAGCAATATAGGGGCATTAACATAAGGCACATGTAATAAAGATAACTATTTAACTCGTGTAAAATTAACAAAAACGAAGAAGGAAACGAAACTCGCAGCACATGTCTATAAGTGGCTTGAAAATATGTTGATACATCCCGAAACAAGCATTTCACCTACCTTTGTGAAGAAAGGTGAACAATGGATTTCCGATAATTAGGCCTATATTTTCCCCAAATCATTGGCGTTAATATTACCTTTGTATCTCTAACAGTTAGATATCAGATACACTCATTATTCCACCTCTTGAACATGGCATACTTGGTATCTTTGGTATAGAAATATACAGCAACCAAAATTGAGATATTACCAAGATACAACACAGTCAGACAGGCGCATCACCTGCTGAAGGCATGTTAGAAGATTACAAATGATAAGAAAATGGCGCTTTGTTGAGCCCCAATGTACGGTACCTTATGTCTCATGTCTTTCAGCTCGAGCCATATATAAGAAAACTTTACATCTGCCACAAATAAGTATTCTATTTCCAAAATATCAGTAGGGGCCTAATATCCCCGCTCGTCCCCACAGGTACCGAACCGTATCTCGCCATATTTCGCCAAGCAAGACCAGGCAAGGCGCTATACAGTTGTGGCGGGGAATTAATACCTAAGTAAGTTGAAAGTCTTATAGGTAACAGTTCATTTCGAACAGCTTCACAAATGAACTGTGTGCATTGACTGCGCTTAATCTTTCACCCATACCTCAAAGATAATGGCAATCGAACTCGCATCATTTTATCCCATCGGAAATAGTGACTCGATTGTCAGTTGAAATTTTTCGCAGATGAAGGCAGGTGCAGGGCGGAATGCGGCCAATTCGACTTCGTTGGTCATTATATCATTCCCTTGACGCTGAATGATTCACACACACACACACACACACACACACACACACACACACACACACACACACACACACATATATATATATATATATATATATATATATATATATATATATATTTATTTATTTATGTATTTATTTATTTATTTATAGATAGATAGATAGATAGATAGATAGATAGATAGATAGATAGATAGATAGATAGATAGATAGATAGATAGATAGTAACATCATGTCTGGTTTTCTATCTCTTTTGACATATTATATATGTGTTGCACATTTCTACATTTTTGTTCACTGTGAAGATAAAACAGATCTATAGGCATACCACATTTTCATAAACTAAGTCATAATACAGGTATATATTTGTTTGTTTGCGGTTTTGATTTAAAAAAACTGTATAGTTTAGGGCGCCATGACCAATCTGTTCAGCCTAGCTTTGAACCCCATGCACCAAGAAGTATGTGTTATACAATACTTGTAAATGTCCTCTGTCAAGTATCATCATTTTTAACACAAATGAATTTAATGACTTAATTGTTTTTTTTTTTGTATATGTACTTTAACCTATGATGAAACAAATTTGATGATATCGCTATGTACTTTTAAACATATTTCATATGAGTACCCTGTTTAAACGTGGAATTTACTTCATGAAATGACATTATAGCACAATTGATGACATATAAAAACGGATTTTATGACAAAATTATATAGGTGAAAAAGTCCCTGTATTTATAGATACAGGCAAATACATTTCATAGCATGATAAATCCAGCTAATGATACATTTAATTTGTGAACAAATCGAGCTGCCCAAGTATATGTAATTAAGCATTTGATGATTTGATAAAATACAGAGCAAACATGAAGCGGGGTTTCATAATAAGTATATCTATATATATATATATTACGTATATGTGTTAGTTCGAATAGTAAGATACTTTATTTCTTTCACGAGGATCGAAAAAGTATAGCTTATGGCTAATGCAAATCTCTTTTCCCCCCAAATCCTCTATGTGCGTTCTGCAGGGCAGTGAAATCTTTTGGCCATTATCAGAGGGTATCGGAGTGTGAGTGCTACTATAGTATGTGTCAAAGCGAGTGTTTCTATATCAGACGGCGTTCAATTAAGTGATTCCATATTATGTGCCCACCTGAGTGCCTATATAGAGAGGGTGTCAAAAAGAGAGTTTTCTTGTCAGAAAATGTAAAGGTGAGTGCGTCCTGTCTATATGAGAGGGTATCAAAGAGAGAGCTTCTATATCATAGGGTGTCAAACTGAGTTTTGAGATCTACTGACCAAAGGTCGCAGTGCTTGTGACACCGCTCATGTCTGTCCGTCCGTCCGTCCGTCCGTAAACCTTTTCTCGTTAGCGCGATACCGTCCAAAGCTTTCAAGAAAGCCCAACATAACTTTCAGGACTTACAAGGTGTATCAAAATCTAGGCCCCTTAGTGGCGCCACTTACATTATTACGTAATATAGGGGTCAAAATGTGAAAATCTTGTGAACACTTTAGCACCTTCAATTTTTGGCGGATCTTCACTTAATTTGGCGGGATTGCGGATGTCAAAGTCTAGGTTGCTGATGATACCCACGGCGCCACCTGTAATTTGACGGAAATTATGAGCCAAAATAAGTTTTAATATGTAAAATCCAATATTTAGAAAAGTAATTTGATTAGACTTTCCAAATTTATCGGATATATAGACCATGACCAAAGGTAGAAGGTCATGTAATATCAACGACCTTGACCAATTTTTTCTGAGGTCACCATGCTTGTAAAGTTGGAAAGGTGATTTTGTAATGGCAGGGAGTAACTTGGACATCGATGGCAAGGAGAATGGAGCCTCCAGATCAAAATTGCACTTGATTACAAAATACATAATACTGTACTGGGGGACCTACGTTTTAGGTCACTGTGACCCAGTAATCATAGAGTTTGGCCTTTGTCCAATTTTATTGTTTTTCGTCAATAGCTCGAAAAATTTAATTCCCGATTTAAACAAAAGTGTCAAAGTAAGTGTTTCTTTACTATAGAGCACCTAAATTAAATCTATATTCTGTGTCAGAGTAAATTTTCATTATTTAGACGGCTCGAGGGACGGGTTTCTATATCAGCATGTGTCAAATTATGTGCTCCTGTTTACAGGATGCCTGTGTGAGTGCTCCTATATAATGTGTCAAAGTAAAAACTCATGCATTACTCATAGGGAGAGTTTCCATGTATGAAGATGACAAACTATGTGTTTCTATTTACAGGGTGCATAAGTGAGTGCTCCAGTATTATGTGTCAAACTGAAGGCTTGTAAATTAGATGGCTCAAATGGATAGTTTGAAAATGGTGAGTAAAAGTATGTGTTCCTACCTGCAGCATGCTTTCCTGACTGCTTATGTAGATCAAAAAAGCAAGCACATTGTTATTTTTGAATGGCCAAACTCAGAGTGTACACCAGTGGTATATTGCAATTCCAAATAAAGTCAATAAGCAATGCCGCTGCTGGCAACGTCTGTTCCCAATGCAATCAACGGAACAACATGATTATGTCTGGGTGCCAACCCAGACATATTGTTTTTGCAAAGTTCTTTCTTACTTTCTTGTTTCTT
>CAXHWN010001645.1:768919-771419 GCA_964020975.1 Hermodice carunculata | reverse complement strand
AAAGGTCGATTTACAAGCGACGTGAATATGATATCACTGTGTCAAATAAGAACGCATCTTCCTTTGTCAAAATTGGTAACGAAAGTGTTAAATACAAGGTTCATCAAAGAAAATTAATCGATGGCCAATTGTTTTATTGAAAATATAAAACGTTAGCGCGATAACCTGTTGGTACTGAAAAGTGTAATATTGTAAATTCTAAAAACAACCCGTAACATATTTGAACAAGACTATTATCTTCACATTATTTTATTTTGCTTCATATCTAGAATATCTGAATGTGTTTTTGTGTTTATGCGATGCATTCCCTGGCAATGGTACGTTAGTTTGCTATCTTGTAAAATTCACAGCATAAACTAACGTCGCTTTCCAAGGGTCAGCCAGTTACAAAAATACTTTAATATCTTTTACAATGACCAGAGATCGGTGAAGTGATTACAGTGTTTTGGATACAATAATTGCACATGAGCAATTACATGCTATTGTCTCTTAAACATTCTGAAACCAAGGAATCTGTAGGGTTGTTAGCATTCTGCGTATGAGTAGCCTTTTAGAGGCCGATGAAGTATTCATCCATTTTTCCCGCTCATATCCTTATGATACGCAGTTTGGCACAATGAAAACTTTGCTGCCAAAAGATGTTACATTTTGGTAGTTTTGCAAAACAAAAGCCGATCGCTTTGCCGGCATTGCAAAAATGCAAACAGTCTGTGTTTTTACAACGTAATGATGTATGTATTTCATGTAAACGTTCTAAAGTGCAATATACTCGGATATGTGGTCTATGTGGACACTGGAAGCGGACAGCTAACGACATGCTTCTGACAATTTTCCAGTGTTGAGCACAGGAACAGAGCGAAAGTGCTGGTGTTTTTTGTCGGCTAAACATGCAACACGGAGGGAGCCATGGTATGTTTGAACTTGCATTGTTCTCAACAAGGGTTCGTCAAAGCAGAAGAAGATTTATGTCTTCGGTGCCCCACCTGTCTCTAAATCGCCATGGCGTGGTCGCCACGGGAGGCTATTGTGCGGTCTTTGATATCCGCTATGGTGCTGCTGGCCGCTATAACCTTTTCACCTTGCTTCGTCCTCCATCCCCATAGACCACGGCAGTCGACAGCACGCCCCGTGCAGGCGACAATCCTTCGTCCACTTCCCCAACACAGGACACCAACTTGTGCCGCTGCCTCGCCACTGACCGAGGGTTCAATTTGAGTCACAACTATGACCTGTGCTGCGCCGCTTTGTCACGAGCGTCTTTCAAAACTGTCTGGTGAAGAACACAATATTTTGTTGGTTTATATGACTCTATCAGCGTTGCTTGGCCTTCTCGCTCGTTGCAATGCTCGATCATTTCAGCTTTCGAACCAATCTGACCTCCTTTTTTACAGATTTTTTTTTTTTTTCAAAATACATCCTGTGAAATCGTCCAGCTGATTCGCACATTCGTTTGCCTTGAGCTGACAGCATTATCTCATGCTTCAACGTTTGGTATGGTTCCAAAAAGTCATTATATAGCATGACTCAGATGTTGAAAATGGGGTACCGTTATAGGCAACGCGTTCGAGCAGGGATGTACTAAGTATGCACGGGGAAAATATATATGGATAAGCGTAATAATGGCAGCATCAAACATTTTAACATTATATGTTCCACATTACAGACCATTAAAAGGCGTACTGCTGATAAAGCCCCATTAAAAGTTTCGCGGGTGGGAAATAGTTTTCATTTTTTAGCTTTAATTAACTGATAATTGCTTGTCCAGGTCTGGCGATTGTCAGGTAAATTTACAACCAATGAGCGAGTGTATTCAAAGAAACTAGTACCTAATACTGTCACTGGCCTTAAGGTATTGCTAATGTGAAATCTTCATATTAAATTTTGCAAACTTGGCGAGCAAGTTTGTTGTGCCTGAGGAAATATGATACATATTCTGCACACAGAATTGATACTCGTGGTCTAAAAACCGCAGAGTCCTGTTTGTGTTTCACTTTTTCTTATATTAATGCCGAATTTATGAGTGTGAGGTTTGCTACCTAAACAGTTTAGGGGAAGTTATAGTCATTTTTGCGCTCTTACGTCACTGAAAATGTCTTTTGCGTCATGACACGGACCCTTTTCTGGCGCGCGCAAAGTTTGTGAGTTCCAGGCACGGGCGCTCCAGGCGATGCATTCTGAAACTGAGGTACGGCCTAGAATTGCTTCTACACGTCTGCGCACAATTTTAGGTTTTGTCAACGGCGGCTGCCTGTGCACCAAGAAAAATATTTGGGAAATGAATTTATGCTGACATCAACTGTTTGACAGTTTAGCATCAAGCGTAAATGTGCCAGTTCCTTTACATGTGTCTACAGCGTTGGGCGTCAAGTATCAACAGTCCCACGACGCCAAAAATTATCGCGAGATATCAATACGATTCTCGCCTTCTTCCAATGATTAGGACGTGCGTCCTTTAGACGGCCAAAGTATGATTTGTATCCACTGTAACATTCATTTTAAC
>CAXHWN010001645.1:663919-763919 GCA_964020975.1 Hermodice carunculata | reverse complement strand
TCGTATTCCTCGTAAAAAGACCTTTCATAGAAGTAGCAGCATGTCTATAGTTCCAGGGATAATATCCCACGTCAACAGCTTCTCTCGGGGCGCATTGGGCGTAATGCGCCCAATGTGCACCGAGAAAAGCTGTTAGCTCTGTCCAAAATTTGGCACTTAAAGAGTTAAGATATGATCTGCAAGGAGACCGAACGACCGTTTGGTGGAGCAGAACTAAAGACAAATTTCCTTGATTGCTTTACGCTATTATAAAACACATCTTTTTTTGGTATTCAAGCTTTTCAACCACGTAATTATGAGCCGATATGTGCAATTGATTGCTGATCTTTGGAGTTCAGCAGCTGCTTTCCCCATGATACGTTTACCGATACTGAAATGTACATCCAGGTTTGTACAAGCTGATGTCTTCAAGACTAATTGCTTTGCGGCTAAATTGTGTGTGTGCTTAGTTTCAGTTTGCTTGTTTTTCGTCTTTTTTGTGGGTGGTTGGTTTTTGGGTTTGGTTTGTTCTGTTTGGTTTGTTTATGTTTGTATGTGTTTTAATTCATTTGTTTATTTTGCTTTCTTCTTTTATTTTCGTCTTTTAATGTCTGAAGTTGTATTTCCAACAGAGTGATAAACTCACAGCGGTAACTGGCTCTCCAAAGGATGGTCCAAATGCTCTCCTATTAATTATGGTTGTCCCAAGAATGTCCCACTTGACGTTGATTAATGAGAGTCGCTTGTTTGATTATTTCAGTCTGCAGATGTGTGCTTATCTATAGTAAAATTAATTGTAAAAACGAACATCCATAAAGTTTACGACAAAGTGTAGAGCAATCAGGCTTCAGGTACGACTCATCTCCAATGACTAAATTTGGCCATACTTAAACAACACGGTCTTGCATTTTTTCCAAACAACCGGGAGAAAATTGTAGGGTTTAGTTATCATTCACATCCTGGGCGCGACGGAGGTACAATCTCAAGTTTGTGCAACCGCGATATTATCGCAGGTGTGACCGGCAATGGCGCGAAAGTTGCCACTAACTTGTGTTGCTGCTGTGTCGTCAATAAACATAAGCTAGTCGCAATAGAAATGTAGATGGAGATAAATAATGGTCTCCATCGACGAACCAGCAATCTGTGCAGACCCACAAAAATGCGGTCCACTTGCAGGTGATTGATTGAAACATTGTAAAACTTATATCATGTAAATACCCTCCCCCTTTAATTGGAATGCTAGGGCTGACAAGAGAACCTGCTGACCATTTAGACTGAGAGCATACTCGGTTGTCAGATCAAGCATCCACAATTCTCTTTCTAAAATTCATCATATTCAGCTAAAGGTTAATTAAGCGGGTCGAAGTAAAAGTTAGTTTACCTTGAATACCTTTTCACTCTTCCGTGGGCCTTTAAAACCACCAAAAAAAACCCCGAAGATATAAAAGTACCCACTGGCATTGTCTGAGACAACAGAGCTGAAGCCAGTGACCAGAGGACTACTGCAATTGACTTTTCTTTGCCCACAAGTAACATACGGTGCAAACTCAACAATACGATTTTATAAGATCTTATACATAATGTTGCCATTCACCCAAGATTAACAGTGTAGACGCATTTTTTAAAATAGCCCTTGGTTCATCAGCTTTGCCAATAACTAATAAACAAAACCAAAAAAAAAAAAATGATACCGCTTGGTAACGCCGCTTACAAAACAAACATTTTGTTAAAGTGGCCATACAGTTAAAACAAATGTATATTAAGATATAAAACCAGTGTATATAATGGGTATTTTACCGGCAGCCTTTACCAGCTTACATGTTGTATGTTATATTATATGCGTAGCACGTATCAACCCATCTGATCGGAAGCATCACTAAAGTATATATATATATATATATATATATATATATATATATATATATATATATATATATATATATATATATATGCGCGTGCTTGAAATTTTATTCATTTATTTATTCTTATATTCAACTTTTGATTAATAATAATAATAATTTTATTCGGAAAACTACCCCTTTACAACGGGGGCATCGATGGAACAGGATTTGATCTTAACCTTGCTGTTTCGCATTCAAGCTTTCCTTCACACCTAATTTTATGCCTGATGAGAACACAGTAGACTTGGAGATGTAATTCTCTGAATTTGTTTTTCCCCAAACTCGTTGTAAAAATATAAATGGGTGGCTGACAAGGACCGTCGGTTTGTCCCACGAAGTTTCCGCTGCATATTTGCATGTCCCAATTATAATGACATTTAATTTTTACCAAGATTTACGGACAAAACAACCTAAGGGAAGAATACCTCACAGACTAGAGAACAAAACGATAAACAGTTGACTTTTAAATGAAAAACAGACAAAACAAAACAAAAATATACAAAAAACACACACTCATACAAATACACGTATACACACACACACACACAAATAAAAAATGAGGAACTTTCGCGATCCAGTAAGTGTGCCCTTTCTCTCTCTTGTTCATCTCAAGAAATAGACGGATGCGGATATGAAACGGTCATAGATAGCTTTATCTGAAAATTGCGGTCAATGCTTTAGACACTACAATGTTTTGTGTTGTTTAACACAAGTGCCCTACTGGTCGGATGGTTCGTAACTCAACATTTGTTGGTTTCAGGGACGGATTTCCAGTATTCTTTAAAGTCTAGATAGCATAAAGCAAATACTGCTATATTTATTCTTCTGACATACATTGATACAGAAGTCAAAGATCCACGTACATTGTAAAGCTTCATGCTATCAAAATAGCCTTCAATTGTCTTTTTAAGGGACACATGAGTTCATTGCTAGAATGTTTCCACTGAAGAGGAGCGTTCTCTCCAGTTATTTTATATGTTACCTCCATCTTCTGTTTTTATTCTTAAAATGTGAGACAAGTGGTTTGAAGTAAACTGTACAATATGTTCCCAGTCAGCAACGATCGCTTGGCCATTATGTGGACAAAGCTCCAAGCACCGACCAGATACCAAATGCAGGCGCTCCTGTTAATATTGAAATGTCGTATTAAGCACATGTATTACACTTTTGAATCTTAAATGTGTGTAAAAAAAGACAAATTAAAAACTAGAATAGAGTGCCGCAAGTCAATAATTTTGTGCGCTTTGGATGCAAGACGTACCAGAATAGACCGCCACAAGCCAATTATTTTCTTAGGTACTGCGGGTTTTTGCTTTTAGCTCCCATCTTTTTTTCCAAGGAAATGTGTTGATTTCCTTAGTATCAGCAGAAAAGGCTTGCTTTAAAACGCTAAATGCACAAGCGGATTCAATATATCTAAAGTTGCTTCAACGAGCATGGGCATGGCAAAATATTGTTTTCATATTCTTAAATTCTAAGTATATATGTCTATATATTATTTAGCATATTTCTGTGTAGATTCTTCACTTTGTGGTGATAATTTGATCTCCCAAAGAAATGCAACCACATCTTCAAAACTCCAAAGTGATCAACAAATTCCTTGTAACATATTTTACAGGAATAAAAGGTAAAAACTGACAGAGGCAGCGATTAAGTTTGGAAAGTCTTATTCCTTGCCTAAGGGTATTCAACACACTTACTGTGACATATATAGCAAATAGAAATAAAATAAATTCGACACTCCACATTGACGTTTGCACTGCTTCAGCTCAAACTGTCCTAATTTGGCTTGTTAGGATAGAAAGACATTTTGTTAGGATAGAAAGTCATTTTTTTTCTTCGAGTGATATTTCTTATTCTACTATAATAAAAAACAGCTGCTTCAGTTTGATCCAGAAAAGATTAATTCGAGTTGATTTTTAAAAAACTGGCTCCTATTTGGAAGGAACCTAAATTGAATTAATGCGGTCTACTGTCAAGATAGTGGCTTGAAGAGCGTCACCAGACAAACTGTGACTTAAAACATGGTCTCACAGCATGTCTAATTCTAAATTGTTTCAGAAACATTTCGTGACAACTACAACTTTTAGAGGAAAATTGAAATTAATCTAGCTGGCGTGAGAAAGAAAGTATTGAACTCAATGCCTTTTCGCGTGGCGGCACGTCACGATAACTGGACTTGCAATATGCGGACGAGCGGGTGGTGTCGCACATATGAAGCAGTCTCAGTGCTGTACTTGTCGCCGAGCCCGCACATCACACCTGTCCAGCCACGGAGAGACAGTGTGACAAGATCAAATTTGTCACATTTGAAAGGCACAAAGAAAATTGTCAGAACATACGGTCAGTAGAGCTTTTGACCTGTATGTTTATCTTGCCAATTAAGGAAAATAAAAGCATTGCATAGACCACATGACGGGAACGTTGATTTCAAACTGGCTTAAATCCAAACCATTTAAAACAATTATAGTTTGTGGCTTGGTCAACAAAGAGTAGAGCTGCAGCTGTATGGGAGAAACAATGAAATTGTTATCCTTTCTATTGACTTCCTTGGAAAATGATGGTCATCTGCTTAAAGTTTGCTTAATGTATATTTGACCATTACATGAAAAAGACCACAATTACAGGTCTGTGTTAGCCGGCCGTTTGCATGCTGCTTTTATAACAGTTATAAGATGGGCCGACACGCATACACAGCCGACCGTGAAAGTGATTTCAAACACCTATAGTTTGAATCAGGTAAAGTGACCATCGTTCATGTCCATACCCCTGTTGGACATATTTCCTTTTCAGCGTATGGATCTTTTCCCATTTACAGCACGCTCTGTATTATATGTCAAGGCATATGAGATGGGGGCCTTGCATGCACTCTTCTCTTTGGTCTCGTAAAATAAAAAGTAATTTTCAAAATTGGTTTTAACGGGTTTGTGTGTTGATCACTTTAGTTGTTTGGTGTTACTCTATCCATCTGTTGCTTCGAGCTATCTCAAGGCTAGCAGGTAATTGCACCGGCATTCAACAGCAACAAAGTTATGTTTGACAAAAGAGTGACACAGATAAAAGGCACATCAAACTGCCCACAGTTTATTCAAATAATAAGGTAATTCCGCATACAGAGGCCAATATTTGAGATATAAGGATGTTTTTTGAGAGTTAAAGCTTTAGTTTTATTTGGAATATTATGTTAAATTGTTCATCAATTCGGACAAAAAAACCTAGGTATCAGTACTGTTTTACAACATAGCATATTGTGACGAAAGTGTCAGGCCTTTTAATTCTAGAAGCTCTAAGACACACGTTTATTCTAAATTCCGCACTTTCCCACCTATCTAAAATACACACATAGTTAAATGTCCATTGGAAGAAGTTGTGTTTGTCTAACTAACTTTCCTAACCCTAAAAACCCTAACAGTGATGTATCTGCAAGCACTTTGTTTCCATTATAAAACTACCAAAATGATTCAGTGTCGTAACTGTGACGTGGTTCTTGTATAAGTAAGAGAAATTTAGGCGAAAGACGCCTTCAAAGCTGTTGACATATTCCGTAGAAGGTTAAAAGTGTAAAGACTTCAACTAATATCCACTGTAGTTTTATATTAAATACATTTTGGGTGACTCAATCACTTCGAACTTTGATTAATCGTCTGCATATCTTAAGCGACCACGCCTGACAGTTTGTAAAAAAATGATTTGTGATGGATTTTATCGTGCATTTAAAGCGCACTATTACCACACAACCCACGTTGACTGAGTGAAAGGACTACTGCAGCTGATTCACATAGTCTCGAAACACACGTGAAACGTTAACATAGATGTCAAAGCCGACACGTGACACAAAAGCCGAATTTTCAATGTTCCTCACTTTGTTTGGTGCATGACGTACACAGCAGAAGTACTTTTTAGTTAACACAAATCAAGTTTGCTCATGATTCTGATATAAAGCCTCAAGTGAACATCTCTGGCGTATTATGTTCACCGTATATATATATATATATATATACATATATATATACATATATGTATATTAGCATGGCAATAGTGTTGATAAGAGTTTGTTTAGAATATTGTTTTCAAGCTTATATTATCGAGTTGATTTGGTACATTAATGTCTTTTTATAAAAAGCATATTATATTCTCTTTTTTCCTCTTTACACATAATCTGCAAAATCTTCAGAGATATGTAAAATGTACCTTTCAGGATGCATACAAAGTAAACCAAAGGTTTTAGCTATCTAAAATCTTGGGAATTTAAAAGTGGGGCTTGAGGTGGAAAAGCGTAGCCACTTTTAAAAGTTCTTGTTGAAAACCTGTACTTCATAGCAGTATCTTTTCCATCTGTGTCACTCCTGGTTTTCAGTTTCTAACGATCAGCATAAAGGAAAATAAGATGAAAAAGAATTTTATGAACCAACACTCTGTGCCTATTGTATTTGATGGAATTATTATAAAACGTAAAACCAGTCTGGCAATTACAGCAATTTCTATTTCACGATATGTTTGAGGTTTTAATTCTTATGCCGCCGTAAGGTTCTTCAGTACTTGACTGCGAGGCCGTGTGAGCTTTGCGTTCCCTTCTCATTCATAAAACAAAATGATTGTAATTACATGCAGAATCAGAAGTATCTTGTTGGTGCATGCTGCATCTGTGGTGAAATATGTAACTCGCATAGTGTAGTTCTTCATGAAACTTGCTCTAGAAAAAGAATCACTATTTACAACACCTTACTTCCAGGTGCTATTGTACATATTTATTGTTTAAAGCATTGTATTTTATGTATCGTGACAAATCGGTTGATCACGATCTTTACAGTCAATAAAAGAATTACTTACGTACTTACTTAATTACTTACTAGTCTCTATGATCCAAAAACGCTTTAAAACGCCCCACGGCAAAGGATGTAATTGCATTTAAAGGATATTGCGATACGATTCTAAGGTAATATATTTTCTGGTGTTTGTATCTTGAAAAATTGTTTCACTGCCTGTCCTGGAACGCTATTTGCCATCATGTGTAAAGTTATGTAGAGTGCAGGTTGTATTTTCCGGAAAGACTTTGCTGGATAACTGAGATATGTTTACACATTCTGAAAATTGCCTTTTTTTCGCATTATACAGAATACCTTGTACGAAATGGCCCGGATTATTTGAGGTATATACACCTGATTTTGTTTGACCTTTGACCGTTTCTGTGACTTTTTTTCGGCGTAAAAATTATTTATCGCTCATCTAACTGCAATCTGGAACTAGCTCATAAGGGATGCTACGGCATGATTGTTAGGGCACCCACAGGTACGGTGTATCAAAAGTGAGTGCTGTTCCTGACTTTGCTCTAGGCACTCACTGCCCAAAGCGCGCTTAGATACATAGACTTTTGGTCGGTTCCTGCTGACTCACAACAAATTGTCATGGAATCGCTTGTGTTACCCAGACATTACATCACAAAGTTAACCTTTGACCACAGGCGTTTTTGTTCCCGTGCGAAGGCCCGATTAGGGCAACTGATTACTTGCATATTTGTTCACAATGTCATGTAAACAACATTTTGGTTGGTTCGGTGATGCCTGTGTTAAATACCATACCAGGTATTTGTGCTCTTAAAGCACTCATGGTAGATGGATCCTGCCAACCACAAGTCATGGCTCCCCGCCACACGGTTACGGGTTGGCCAGATCTCACACACAGCAAGCTGTGCTGGTCAAGACGCAATAAGTGGGAATTCCACGCATCATAACAATGACACTGCTCTCAGTTTGTGGTAGGAACCATCATCATTGTCGTAATGTGTGAAATTGTGCCCACCCCATACAAAATAATTCAGACACTATTCCATTTTTACAAATGCCTGCATTTTGATATGTGTGAGCTGCAACCGTGCATTGTGATCATCTATTCCACTTTCAGTTGACTCTCGGCCAAACATGACGCTGAGAGGCAAAACCACAAAAAAAAAATCACACATGAAAATTTGTGGACTGAATAATGTTTGCTGGGCGAATTTCAAATGGGGCACAAAGGGTTTAACGCACCCTTTTCGCTTTCACTCAGATCGGATTTCACACACAAAATTAAAATGAACGCAAAGAACAACAACAAAAATACCGGATGTCTATCTTTTCATCACGTGTCTATCAAAATGAAGCTGAGAGTATCATTTGCACTGATTTGCCCACCTAAACTGTTAAAAGAAGACAAAACTTCTGTATATTATATTACTTTGAATCAACATGGCCAACAAAAGTTCAAGTACCTCATCATCTTTTCCATAAACCCCAGCACGTGATTCTCAGCGAACCCAATCATGTAGCGTGTCACTCTTTTTACAAAGCACTTTTGTAATTGTCGGTTACTACAAGCAACTGAACACAGAGATAAATTTAAGCTATGAATGAAGACGTACTTAACGGAATAAAATACATTCAATGCCTTTCTACATATCCCCGGAACATGATACAGTCAATGCCTTTCTACACGTCCCGACAAGATACATTCAATGCCTACCTATATACCACCAATTAGATACATCCAATGTCTTTCTAGACACCCAATTAGAGATATTCAATGCTTTACTACTTACCCAATAAGCTATATTCTATGCTTTTCTCCATACCCCAAATAAGCTACATTCAGTTCCTTTCCATATACTACCAATAAGATGCATCCAATCCCTTTCGAAATACCGTCAGTGCGATGCAGTGACTTCAAAATACACGACATGTCCAATGCCTTCCTGTATACCCACCCGCCCCCCCCCAAAAAAATACGCTCAATGCCTTTCTGTATATCCCCCCCCCCCCCAAAAAAAAAACACACACACAAGTATCGTACGGTCCCATAAACTAATATTTGTTCTGGCTGCAGTGAAATTGCATTGCTTCCTGCGCTGGGTATTTGGTAAGCACGGTTGAAACCAGACGACATCAGACATCACTCAGCGCAGCCCTGACAACTGCATGCTTTACTTAGTGACTTTGAATGATCTGACATCACACAGAAGTGTGTAGCTTTTGCCACAATGATCTTATTTTGTGTGTTTCATTAACTTGATTTTTAACACTGATGCTGTTGAGCCGTGCAAAAGTATATGATTCGGAAGTGAAATTTGTCACGCGACTTGGGATAGGCATCAAAGATAAGGCACACGTAAATGTATTTATTAAGCCGGTCAACTTTCATTTATTTATTTATTTTTTTTTATTTATTTATTTATTAGAATATGTTTTACCGGGGTAACCCGTTCAGTCAATGACTGTTCTTCCACGGGGCCCTGGGGTACAAGAATATATATATATATATATATATATATATATATATATATATATATATATATATGTATGTATATATGTAGTCGACTTTTCTACGTCACGCTTTCTTTGTCTATGGACAATTTTACATTGTGTTAAATAACCATCAGGCAACGAGGCGACATGTCGGGCTGACGAGGAGGGTGTGTAACAGTAACCAAGATGATACAAACAGGTATGCATCAGCAAAAGTCAAGACCCCTCACGCCAGAGACCTCCTTCCTGAACTTTATATGTACCAGAACCTGAGAAAGCTCGTAAAAAAGAGAAGTTCTTGGTGATGCTTTGTGCAATGAGCCGTACATGTAGTCCTGTTCAGCCAAAGCCAGACTGTCCAGAAGTTTAAAAGTAATTGTAGTAAAAGAGAAAGGGACAGATACATTTGCGCCAAGCATACATAAAATTCAAGGTAGGTAAGAAATATCCCTAAGGATTTTGTACTCTTGTTAAAGACTCAATTAGTGCTTTAGCGTTTTGACAGGAAAAGGGAGTGTTTAGTGTGGATGAAAAGGAACCCATCAGAATATGGGTACAGCCCATTGGTGTGTTGGATCTTTCTTTTCTTTATGAGTGAAGCAATCGTGTTCATTTAATATTAAGTAGCAATTGTTATATGAACTCCGATTCTTTCTGTTCTTTTCGTGCCATTGATACAAAAATAAAGTTCGACATCGCCTCGTTTTTGGCATATGAAATTATGGCAGTCGACAATAGTAACTGGCGGCGCGCAATGCTGGCCGGTGCGTGAAGATAGTCTGAACCAAGAAACACAGTGCTTCTGTTTCCAAATTCACCATTAAAATTTGAAACTGGCAATTGGGCGTAAAGTAAGATTGTAATTTACTGCGTACAGATCATAGAGGGATCATCTTGGTAAGTCCTAGAAAAATCTAGATTTTATCTCTACTTCAAAGATAAGGAGTAAAACGCTGTGTGTATTGAACGGGGTTTTTCTTGGCCCCTCCCAAGGGGACGATGATCTGACATCTAGAGCTGTTTTATGTACAAGCACTTTAAAATGAGTTTAGGGTTATTAGATATGAACACATTGTTGTCGTACATCTCTCAGGTTATTTATTCTAAAAAATATATACAATGTAGGTAAAGCCAGGAAATGTTATATCAGTGGAACAAGTGAACGCAAGGCTTGCTGCTTGTCAGGACCCGGCACGCAAGGGACAAGTTCAGCAAATGACTGCAGATGCGAGCCAAATAACTACACGGGTGATATCCAAAGCCATAAAGAAAGCAGCTAGAAAATATTGATTTTAACCGAATCGCCTAAATTGCAAATAAATTGGGTGGTTGCAACACGGTTTTGTGGCTCTTAAATGGTAGCCACTTTAACAGCAGACAAAGATAAGGTGAAAGCAATTCCCTACTGCATTAATGCTCACTGGACCAGGACACAGTCTCAAGACACCGAAACGTCTATTAGGCAGAAGCACCGCATTGCAGATGCTCTCCGAGCTCTCTCTACCCCGGAAATACACATTTTCTGTTTTTGAGATGTCCTGTGAACATTTTGGCTCCCACGGTACGTAGGATATATGCTCAGGAGACAATGTGCCATCCAAAATTGTGATTGGCGATGCACAATCAGGCAATTTGCAAAATAAATGCTAATTAGATCGCGTAAGTTAAATTCCCGTACGGGGACGTTAGCTGGCTACCTGTTCACACCAGTCATTGGTGTCTTTCATTGCAGTGGTATATCTTTTTTTAGCGGTGGGGCTGTCAGAGTTTGACTTTACATGCAGGTGTGGGGAGTATCATTGCAGACACTTAACGGTGCCTTAATCCAGACAGCCGTCAATCGCTGGCAGAGAATGGGGAAAGCAGAAAGTCAATTTGATGCGCTTGCACCTGATCAGGGGGTTCGCACAGGTTCACATTGAAACACATGTTTCCAGTGACATGGCTTTGAGAAAAACAGGTAAGAAGAGCCCAGGCAATAACTTTATATAAATGAAGGAGTTTAATCGAGCGACATCAAGAAAAATTACAGTAGCGATGTAGCAATCACAGTACAATGACGGGGCAAATGAGGCGTGCTTCTCCTTAGAAAGCTACTGACTCACTAAACAAAATTTAAATTCACTCTAATAATTAAAATTTAACTTGGCGAAATTTGACCCTCGCTCGCTACATGATGGTGAAATTTATAGAGGCGAAGTGTGTGTCGGGGCAGGGGTCAACTTTAGAGAGACAAACCGCTGAATTCATGGACCCGAGCCCTAGCGCTAAATTATATCTTTACAACAAATACTCACTCCGGTCCTTTGCTCCCAATACTCGGCACCCTACCATGCTTTGCAAGCTTTTTATTTTGGCTGGCGGCTATGCTCCTTCATTATCCGCCCAGCTACCCAATGGCAGGATACGGCGCACCCTCGCACAATGACCTAAAACAAATATAGATTTTACAACCAGTTAAAAAATGACAGAAATGTTTATTTCGTACATCATCCTGTATGTCATCTCCACCTTGCTTGTATGAATTACAATGTTGCCTACCTCTTGCAAACAGCAATTTGCATAAAGGGTAATTCGATGCTTGGTATCTCGCTGTCACAACATTGTGACCCAATTTGCTGCCAAAACACCTCAAAACTTGCATTTTGGTGGCTTCCTTGCATTTGTCATAATTGGGAAAATGCCTGAATTCCAGAGTGAGACTCGTATGTAAACATAAGCGTCGCGATGACTCCCTGACCTGAGAACTATGGGTCAAAATCCATCTCAAGTATTGGATGCAATGCTCACGTGACCATTATCAACCACTCAGAGAGCACAACGGAACTAGACACTTTTGCAAATCTGAAAATGAGGGTGTATCTGTTAGATAAATGAGTAAACCCGAGCTGACAAGGTGCAGAATGGACTACCTTCTCCAAAGGACGATCGTAAGGTGCGCATCTTTCTACTTATGTTACTCATGTATACCAAAAGGTCTTTAGAATAATCCGCGTCAAAGCTCTCGAAGAGTTGCTGTCTTGTAGGTCTCAGCCGCGGGCCATTTTGGTGTCGTTTCGTGACACGATGTACTTTTCCCTAAACTTGAGGTAAGCATTGTGTTCCTGTGAGTACATGCCAGACTTGCGTCTCATCTGTGAGCAGGAATAAACCACTTGGGAAAGGTATCAGGATGCTATTAGCAAGATATGCCAAATTGCTTGATTTTTCTTTTTCTTGTGGAGGAACTAAATTTACATTAACATGTTTGACAATGCGATGAGAAATAAAATAAAGAATGATGTTTATTTTCGCAGATTTGATATTTGTATATGTTTGTTTTATCTGGACGTACACATAAGTAAATGGCCTACTGACCTGTACCTGCTAGAACTAATCTCAAAGACGTTAACAGATAACAGTGCAAAACAGCAACCAGTTTGGGTATGAGGAAATAGACGCTGATTATTCACTTCAAGCCTTTGTCTGAATTCATATATATATTTCTTAGCGGCAAATGGTAAAAATTTATGAACAACAGAAAACTATGCTAACATATGATGGTCTTTGAAAAGCTCATTGGCATGTTCTATTAGTAAGTAGGCTCTGTTGAATATTTCAGCATCCTAGCTATAAACCTTATAATTATAACTATATAGGGTTTCCTTTTGTCGATGCTTGACATGATGTTCTGTATTTAATGTGGTGAGATGTCTTTGTTAGCATTGTGTGCTGTGTTGTTTTAAAGCAAATGTGGATTTTCAAAATTCATTTTTACCTCCCTATGCAAAGGTTTAAACATTTTCAAGCTACATTAAAACTAAACTCCATTCATATGTTGCAGTTTCCTGTTCGTGTATTATTCGAGCAATCAGTTGAATATGTATGTACTTTCAATTCAATGTTGTGTTCATTTTCAGATGGCCGTTAATGATGGGGAACTCTAACCAGAACTGCAACAGCAATAATGTACCAACAAGCGCTTTTAAAAGCCTTCCAGCTGCTTGTCCAAATCAGCTACCATCGTTCAGTACCTTCGTTAAGGAAACACCCCCGACATATAGTTATGGTGTACCACAACAGCAAATGCCAGGACTCTGCCCTCAGTATCATCACCAACCGGAGGAAAAAACCCATGTGCCGGCCGCCATGAAGCCTAATAATATGGCTCACCCTGCCTTTCCCGTGACTCTGCCTATGCTTTTTCAGCATAATCAGTCTTACAGTCTGGCCCAACTTCAGCACGTGTTAGCCCATGAAAAAGCTTTTCCAAATGCTCAGTTCCTGACAGACAGTTTTTCAAAGAGTGCTTATCTAGATTTTGCCCGCATGGGACACTATCCATTGGGAAAGAAATTGTTTGCATGTCCCCAGTGTAGGTACATAACTGACCGAAAGAACAATCTGAAGCGACATATTGCCACCATGCACCAGGAATGTGACAAGATGCTCGAATGTTGCGGAGTTGTGTTCAAAAATAAGGCTTCTCTGCGAGACCATGTTCTCATTTTCCATAGCAATGGCTATATGTGTCGCTTCTGCGGAAGGAACTTTTGTCGCAAGGCCTTGTTGAAGCGACACTTGACTGTGCACAGTGGACAGAAGGACTACGTGTGTTCCCTCTGTGATTACGCCACTAGCCACAAGAGCAACCTGGAGAGGCACAAGAAGGTACACGAACGACAAGGCCAGGATTCAGATGATGCCAGCCAGCTTGATTGTGCTGGGGGTGATATGAACAGTGAGGCAAATGATACAAATATAGACGTTGTGGAGTCGGCTTTGCCATCTTTAGGTGCGACATCCACACAGGGTAGCCATGAGCATAGTTCCGACGATGACCCTTCAAATTTGTTCATCGACGTCGTCGACTTAGTCAATTAACTGTAACCTAATAACAACACATACCTCCGCTAAAAAGCCATGTTTTAAACAATTTAGTGTCGTAAGACCGATGCTCTTGGACCAAAATTATAAACATGGGCATTGCCCTAGTGGGATTTTAGACTGCGCAGTTAAAAAGAAGAGAAGATTTCTGGTACGATGGAAGACCAGGTGACAAGTCGTTTCCTTTCCGGTAGGTGTAAAATCTTCCCACGTTTGTGGCGGAGATCAACAGGGCGTGACAGTCAATCTAAATTAGACATGCTACTGGGTTGTGACACCTTAGTTGGATAAAGATATATCGATGATGGATATATTTTGGCCTGTGTTGTAATATGTACAATGTACTATATATATATATATCTATACCTGTATATATAAAATAGACTGCACCTGGCCAACATCTTCTCAATTATCCAGGTAAATGTGCGCAATAAATTTTCTTAAATCTGGGAGCGATTAGGCAATCATTTTGTTCGTGTATTGGTTGCTAGTATGTTACCACCAAAAGAACAGTTACTGTACAAAAAATGGCATTCCTAAACAGCTGTTTTCCTTTGCATGATATACCGTAAGGATTACCTATCAAATAGCTAGTTAGGGAAACCGCTCTCGACAGGAGCAAATTAAGAGACAAAAATCACCCTCTGATTGTTCCGCCGGAGTGTCTATGTTAACAGATACCAATTGTGATGCAGTATCATTTCGCTCTTGATGTAAGCGGTAACACTATTTCACGCTTTCTGAATTTTGTCCAAATTATATACTTGAACCTTCACCACTTCACCTGCAAAAGATTCCTTTTGATTTGCCGATATATGTTCCTGAATGCCATAATCCCGCTGAATCAAGACAACTAGCGAATCGTCGCAAAGAAAAAACATGTTACGAAGATCACTGTGTTTAGCCTAGGTCACTCAACATTTGACTTAATTCTATGTACTTTTCGAGGCTAAGCTGTGTCATCGGATGACACTAAATTAAATTGTTTGGGACAATCTAAAAATGATGTTTTGAGAAAATAAGTATAACTTTATAGAGGGAAACGTATCATTTGGTCTTAAAAACTAATATTTTACCATAAAAGGTTAATGAAAATGTTGCATATTTGTAATGTTACGTTACAAACCATAGGTCTCACTTTGTCTCGTTGTTCGTGAATATCGGTGTAGCCACACCAAAACAGCAGGCATCTAGGGTGAAATTGGCATGTAATTATCAACCAAAGTGAGTAGTTTGATTCTTTGGGCAGCAACCTTGTTCAGCAGGATTTGGCGGCAATGCTGTCAAAACGGTTTAAAATATAAAAGGGACAAGCAACTGAATCTGTCGTCGTTGTCATATTTTAAGCAATGAATTAGTGTCACAAAGAACTGTTTTGCAGTGTGAAAGATTAAAGCAGCTTGTATCAGAAAACATTTCACCACTAAGATCTATTAAAATTGCGTTCGTAAACTGCATTTTATTCATATTTATAGGGTTTTTAATTAGTCAAATGATATTACATACTTTTTTTTACCTGTGGTGAAAACTATTACTGAAGTAATTCAATGAGATTTAACCAAGAGAAATCATGGGAGAAATTCAAACGAATCTTACTCAGTTATACTTTTGTGGCAATATACATTGTAAATAATGCAACGTAATTAGTATTTTATTTATTTATGTGAACGTGTTTATGAAAAACGCTTACTACTCTATTATGTATAATTTGCTAATACATGTTCTAAATATTAATAAATAAAGGTTAACCACCGGTATCATTATTTTTGGACTCACAAAATGAGCACTACAATAGATCCTTTCATCCATTTTGGTTATTCTAAAAATAAAAACCCGTGTTGATAAGAGTGGTTAAATCTCGTCTGGGAGAAAATGAAAATGTATGCAAAAGACGCAAGCAAGTACCTGTGCTGATATTAAAACGTTTCGGGTACTGTATAGTACTTATGTTGACATAACGCTCGTATTCAATGTCATATAAGCAAAAAATAAAATTGCTTCAGAAGACGTCAAATTTTGCTTATTATTTATGATATGCGTAAAATTATGTTTAAGGCTGAGTACTTTTATTGGTTTTTGTCACGCATTTGTGCCAGACATACAGTATCGACATTTTGCATTATATCGTGTGTACTATGTGGTGGTAACTAAACATGAATGTTCCCTGAACTATCAGATTCTAAAGTAGGATAAAAACATAGATATACGCAAAGAGACTGATAATATATGTTTTCATAACAACAAAAAAGCTACATTTTTCTCACAGGGCTATTATTATTATTATTATTATTATTATTATTATTATTATTATTATTATTATTATTATTATTATTATTATTATTATTATTATTATTATTATCATTATCATTATTATTATTATTATTATTATTATTATTATTATTATTATAACTTCTGTCACGATGTACCCAATTTATTTCTGGGATGCTTTTTCCAGAGACGGTAGTAAGCCTGCACATAGCGGAAATTGATATAAATGAAAGGCGGGGGACAATATATACAGCAGGTTACTTGCATGATGAAACATAATCAGATATTGTTTATCAATTAATCAGTTAATCAGTGCATATAAACTATCATCAGCTTGTGCATCTTTGTTTACAAATAATTCAGAAATCGGTTTTGCACAAGTTTAGTTTCTTCTCATCTGTTCAAAGCTTTGCATCAGGATTGTATCTGATAAGAATGACATGCCGAACGACCTCCAACATCGGTTACTGATGAGTGGAAGTCCATGGCAGATGAACGTCTTTTAACGACAGAAAAGTTAAGAGTCAAAAGGCTTAACTTATGCCTCTATTTTATTGAGCACTTTTTCTTTCGCCTTTTTTTTAATTTTTAATTTTGATAATAACAAAAATGCATTTTAGGTTGCACAGTTTACTTTGCTTACATTATTCGCAGCTGTTGTAGACTGTTCTTTTCCACCGTGGTCCGTTTGCATTGTTTGCATTCGGAAAATGCGTAATACTGGTCTTACACTTTGTATATTGGTAGCATGAGCACATTTTCTTTATTTTGTTTGTCTGAAATTAAAAGATAATTTTGCGAAATGGATGTTGATTATGCTATCTCGGCCAAAGATTTCTCCAATGTATTTTTTCTGTCATGGTTTCATCAGACATCATCACCTTACATAGGGCTAAAACAACGCAGCTATCGCAAATATATTGCTTTGGTCAGGTTGAGTTAAGTTATATGCTGCCTTTGCATGCATATATATATATATATATATATATATATATATATATATATATATATATATATATATATATATATATATATATATATATATATATATTGAGTTCAATCTGTGGTACAGAAGACAGATACTCTCGTCGACTGTTCGAGGCACAATTTTCCCTAAACAACTTGAGTCGTATATCCAATGTCAAACGTACAAATGTACATCAGCTAAATGACATTATAAAGCATAATAATTTGAATAACTAAAACCCTTTTAAAGTTTTTGCCCTCTTTTTCTTCTCTGTTTTTATTTTATTCGATTTCATTTTTTCCTTGTTTTTTCGTTGTATTTTTTTTTTTTTTTTTTTTTTTTGTATTTTATTTGACTTTTGTTGTTAGGATAAAACATATCTCTTTGTTCATTTGTCACTTTTTGAATATAGGTGCAACATTTCATTGCGCGATGTATTGTCTGATACACTCGGTTTGGATAACACACCCGTTTGTGATATCAGGCTCCAAGTTCTTGGATGCTAAAAATTTCAAATACATATTAAGAATCTAGCTTGTGTTGAAAATGTGATGACGGTCAGGGGATTTTTTTTTTCAACTTACTTTTATTTTACTATTGTGGGCCACAATCAGATTCCCGAACTGAAATTTGTTTGTTTATGTGGTGTTATTTTTTTTCTTCTTCTTTTACTTTTCATTCTTTGGCTGTACTCCACTCCACATGCATGGATTCCTTTTTCGTGCGGGCTGCTAGTTAGGTCAGTGTGTTTTATGACTGGAGCGTTAAGATGTACAGCTTCGACGATAATCTTGAACAAGTAGCGTTCATAGATCTCTAAACGTGTGTCGAGTTACAGAGTGGTGGACACATCGACAATACACGGGTCGGAGCTACTGTTGGCCGACAATGCCTAATTGCATTACAGTGGTTGTGTGATAGGTTAACAGCTCAGCAACAACGATCGGCTGCGATATTCCCAACCGGTCATTATTGCAAAATTAAGTTGGAAAGAGAGTGACGGGTTCAATTGGTGATGTTGAGGCCACCAGTCCAGTGGCTGAGTTTATTAGCCGTTGACCAGATTGGACGGGGCTTCAGGAGGATTCAATATGGTGCCCCGTCTATAACCCAGCTGCAATACAAACTTTACAAATCTCCTGCCCATCGCTGTCATACATTTTAGACATTTTGTCTTGTGCAGCTGTTCATCACATACCTTTACTATGTTGATCTGTGCTTCCAAAACCTTATTGACATGTCAGTTTGTTTGAAAAAAAAGTGACAACTTGCTCCAATTTCATGAATATTTGTAAAGCATGTCTTCTGGCCTAAATGCTCTGAGACACACATCTGGCGATTCTTGATACACATTTACACAAATGCTTGACCCCAAAAACATGGAAATGTACACGATATAAAGAGAGTTAGACTAGCAAAATGTATGCGTTTCAGAGTAAAAGAGACCTTCTTTGAACACAAAACCATTGGAGCTGAAGATACTCTCATTATGGAAATCAATTACCCTCCATGTTACCGTTATATATATATATATATATATAGAGAGAGAGAGAGAGAGAGAGAGAGAGAGAGAGAGAGAGAGAGAGATACAGAGAGAGAGTTACCCATGTAAACATTATAAACATATAGTTGCAAAAAATATATACATACAATTTACATATAAATACATATATATTCATATACAGTAGAATCTTCAATTAAAACCACCTTCATAAAAAACAATTCTATATTAAGACCATCAATTTACAGATCCATTGTTGTTCATCCTTACTTAAATCATATACCCATTAAGACCTTATTTTTGAGTCCCTTAGATGGTCTAAATAGGGAGATTTCACTATATATATATATATATATATATATATATATTTATTTATTTATCTATTTATTTATTTATATATATATATATATCTGTATGTATGTATATATGTATGTATGTATGTATGTATGTATGTATGTATGTGTGTGTGTGTGTGTGTGTGTTAACGATAGGTCAAGGGCATATGCATTTATTGATTAGCACTTGTAACGCCAGCAATTTTTAACGGAAAATGAAATATCTGAAAGGTATTTTACAGGATAAATCGAAGTTGTGATAATATTGTGGCCAGTGAGCTCTCCAAGTATTATCCACAATATTATAACTGCCCCGGCGGATTCATGAACTGCCACATAAAAAGAAAAATGTCTCTCTTCCAAAGAAAAGACATTTTTTTTTGCAAATGCTATACAAATTTATTATCTTGCTGGAATTAGATGAAACATTATTAGCTGCTTATTGGTATCGAATCTTTATTTAAATAAAAGTACGAGTTATCGTCGACCTGGTCAGAAGATTAGAAATCAAATAGCATCCCCGGTGATGTCCAGTTGCGGGAAAAGTGTTGGATATTTTAGCTAATGTTCGTAGGTCTTTTACAAGATTTTGTTTCACAATAGGCTTCCGAAACTCAAAGGTAAGGTGAAAATCATTAAAAGGCATCATGTATAACTATTGTTTGATTCTAAAGGATTTGAGTGGAGACGTGTTAAACATATGGACCGTATGTTCATCATTTTAATGAATCGTAGGCGCGGCTGGATGGCGGCATTGTGCTCACTTCTGACCGCGCTTGCTGCTTATATTGCCTCATTGTTATCACCTACCACCCTTTCAGCATACACAACTAGCATGTATACATTTACAGCCATCTCTTACAGAAACGTCCTTTTTATATTCATAAACTGATCTTTATCCTGATGTCAAATGTTTCATGCTGTAGTGGCAAAAAGCAAGAAAATCAATCTGTGATCATCATCTAGGCTCAGCTGTTATAGGCCAGTTTATATCCCAATATTTTATCTTATTTTAATTGTTGCAATACAGATATTTATTTATCTTTTTTATTTATGACTGGTATAGATTGATAAATCAAATTTTACAGCAGTGGCAAGATGGCAGCTGCTTAAGACAATACATTATATCATAAACCACTTTTTTTTCTATTGCATACAGGAAGAAAATCCTTTCAAAAGCAACAAGGATATATTGCAAGGCTTGGAACATATATATATATATATATATATATATGTGTGTGTGTGTGTGTGTGTGTGTGTGTGTGTGTGTGTGTGTACCCGTTTATTCCATATTATCCCTCTGAAATTGCACCTGGCTTACCCAACATAACATGATTGTAATAGAGTGAGATAGAGTGACTATTTGTAGAAAATCCGACTGAAATTAAAATTATTTCAAAATTTTATTGCATGTCTACTGGATTGCCAAAAGGTGGTAAAAAACACCTGAATAAAATATTTGGTAAAACTCATAAGATATTTTTGGAATGACTGTTAGAAAGTTTTCCACCAAAATATGTTTGGAAATTGGAGACCCTAACTGATTTCACAGGATCATAAATTTTAAAATTATATTCAGTGTGTCTTGAGATACACGATAGTTTTTATATGCGGTATTGATTGTATTATTTATCTTCCACTGTGAAACGTTCAATATCTGTATATACCGTCAAACTGTCATTTGCCCACACCAGCCATCTCCAAATCCAGTAACTTTGAAATTTGCGGAACAACCGAATTCTTTGCGCATGCATGTATATATGTGGCCATAAGACACACTGGAGACTTCTATGCAACTCTTCTCAACAGGGTTCCGTTTGGGACGCTAACCATGTGGAAACAGCGACAAAGCGTGTATAATTTGAAGTTTGGCTGAACAGTTTAAAACATGGTATTTCAATGACTTCTTCGTGTACGATGCAACAAATATCAAAGCTCCTCGTTGTATTGAGGTCCATTGTTATCTTGCATTTTACCTTTACATGCTGTGTACGCAAAACTCAGTCGAGAAGGACACGTCAACACCAAAAGCCGACTGTACGTCTGCTGTATTTGACGGTAGAATATTCTCAAGACAACGTGGCAAGATTTAAGATAAGGAGCACTTCAATGTGTGTAGTTTTGCTATGGCCACTCGATTTGGGAACGGCGGAAAAACGCATGTTGCTTTAAGAATATTTTTAATGTAATACTCACAATATTAAAAAGGAAACACAGTTTTGGGTACACGTAATGTGAAGTATCCATTTTTATACAACTTGCATTTGCAATTACTTAAAGCATGATAGGTGTGGTAGTGTATTGAATTCATTGCTAGAAATCTTACGCAAATGAAAGATTTTAAACACCAGAGACTGTTAAAATTACAAAAGCATAGATAACAAAGATAGCACAATTGCGAAAATGCAATTATATGCATTCTGATTTCCACAGAAATAATGACGTATCAACATATGGATTATAAAAGATACATGGGACATGTCAATCCTCGTCTGAATTTTACCGGGTTCTCTCATTTCTTCCTGTGTGGAAATTGACCGGAATCTCTACTTTCTTTAGCGTGAAGCTGCAAATGACTTAATCTCATGATGCTATGTCCGCTTTCCATCCCTTTTAGCTTTTATATATTTCTCCGCATTTTAGTACATATTTGTTGCTTAGGTCTGCACATTTGTGAATTCATTTCAGAGTTTATTCACTTCACCTTCAGTTTTCAAAGCCAAACGGAATATATTTTACTGGTTAATCACGTTGTGGAAATTAGATCTGCCTTTAAATACTGTCACAATTAAGACTGATATGCCTGTGCCAAATGTGGCCTGTTTGGTGGCATCATACTGTGTTCATCTGGACCAATCAACTAGCATTCTGACTAATGGCGTTACCCTACACATCCTTTGTTATATTTCTGTGAAAAGCCCTCTCTCAAGTAATCACACTACTCCATTAACGGTGCAATAAAAATGTCATGCAATTCAAGTAAGCGGTTAGAAGGAAAAGATGAGCTATCGGCTCCACCCTTTGCACATTACTTTATTTTGTCACATACGCATTTTTCCTTTCATACATGTCTATGTTTGTCTTTCCCTGAGGACAGCACATACATAGAATTACCTGAAAGACACTAGACCATCTAAACTCGACCACACTTTAAAAAAAGGCATGGCAGTCAACACATTTTAACCGCTTCCTACACTCCTGAATATTTTTCTTATCAAACATGTACAGGAGGTAACGGCGTAGGTAACAAATAACAAGTTACAACGTATCACAGGTTACACGTATCACATGGATCAAACCAGGCTTTCAGATTAATTAACTGCAGTTTTCACACTGACAATTTCAAATGTCTAACCTTCACAAAGAGGTATCTTTTGAACATTCATACATAGTTGTAATAGCTAAATGCTCATTTAAGGAAATACATTAGAGTTACAATTGATGAGACTATGGAATAGGGCATGTCACATAAAAACGGTCATGGGTATCTCACCATAGTTTGTATTGCTTTTCTTCAACCATTGAATCTCTCTTCAATTGGTTATGAGGAGGGGTCGCTCCGATCAAATTACTCCTCAGACTAGATCATTACAAAGAATAAATATATACTTTTTATTTTTTTCAATGAGCCCTAAATCATGGCTGTAGGTGATTAATTGACTCCCAAGCCCGGGTTGCCATTCAGAGGTAAGGTGTAAACAAACTCCAGAGCTGCCTGCTTGCGGACCGTATCAGAAAATTCTGGAAAAATCATTGACTTGTGGATTAGGGGTCTCGCAGCGCTCCTCGGTGAACCTCCCAGGTGGCCGGCAACGGCGTGACCAACCTGACACGGAGAAAGAAACCAGTGACACCAGTGTCACGCAAGTATGATGTTAACAACGTGCTTTTGAAAGTCAACCATCAGCAACAATCTGGACCTAAATAGCTGGTCATGATTTGGTTGGCGCTATTAGCCCTTTGTACATCCCGTTATGTGGATGGACCATGCAAAATTGGATCAATAGGACCTTGGCGCGCTATTTGTTTTGTTAGCGTGCTACAGTGAGACTTGCACTGACCTGACAATGGACGCACCTGGCTATTACATACACGTAATAATATGTTGAAACCACAACCAGTCCTTTTGGTAGTGTTCAGGTCAACGCAACGGGAACTCGTCGTCACAGGTAACGGTCGGCATAAGGCCGGAGCAGGCATCCATTTTCACATTGTCGATCCCTTACCTCAATTATAGATTCTCGACTGTGAGACATATATTTACAGTTGTTACCAAATAATTCTCTACCTGGCCAGGGGTAGAAAATAGCATAAAACATTATTTTTATACCGAGTAAAATTCAATGCTATATTAAGTTAATAAGTAGGCACATAGAACTGACAAGTCCATTGAATGAAAGCTCCGGGTAAAATTGATGGGACCTTATGACCAAACCTAAGTTTAGATGAAGCAACACCACAGACACTGGAAGCGGATCATTTTCACGAACCTCCCGCTGGGAAGCGCCCCTTGGGTAGACAAGCAGTCACAATGCGGTGTGCTGTGGTGTCTCGCCCCCCTGACGTTCTATAGTCAGTCTTCTATTGCCAACAGTCACTCTTAAATATCTTTTTCACAAGGCAGTTATCTTGCAAACTCACCATATATAATTCATCACACAAGTATTATTGATACATTGGCGTTTAACAATGCAAATGTTAGGTTTCTGGATATAAACCCATGAAGTTCATCTGACAGATATATGCTGGTATCATACTTTCAAAACGGGGGAAGCTTGAGACAGTTTTATACTCACAGTGAAAAAAAACCACCATAACCCCCCCTCCCCCACCACCACCACCACCTTCACCACTACCACCCCAAAAGAGAAAACCCCGGGAAGAGAGATGCTAGCAAATATCCCGTGTAATTGTGACAATTTTGCTCTATTTTGTCATGAGTAGATAAATAGATTTTTTTAATGTTCTCTTTCCTTACGAAGTATTACCGGCAGAACACAATAATAATGATAATAATAATGATAATAATAATAATAATAATAATAATAATAACAACAACAACAACAACAACAACAATAATAATAATAACAATAATAATAATACTAATAATAATAATAGTAATAATAATAATAATAATAATAATAATAATAATAATAATAATAATAATAATAATAATAATAATAATAATAATAATAATAATAATCCGTTGACGTGGTGAATAGCACGGAAGGAAAAGCATGTTACGGTTGTCGGAGAAGCTTCTGTACCATATTCAGTGGCAAAATATTAGACCCCAGTTATTGTGCAACAGCGTGCAAACTGTGTTACACAGTATGAGTATAAAAAGCAAGTTGGACAAGGCTGCCTTGATGATGAAAAAATGTGTATGCTCCTCTCAACTAAATAAATTAACCATCCCAAGCGCATTGTGACGTGAGGAGGTTTTTCAAGCAAAAAATAGGCGTCCTTACAGAAAGCACGCTCCTTGCCCTTGGTCTTCGGTATATCCCAATAAAGCAGATGGCACTCTGGGCAGGTTAGGTGCATGTTGATTCCCCGTGCAAATCATTCCACGCGATAGGCGGAGTCCTATTTTTTTTACCTTGAAGCGAAACCTTCGACAAACAACCCTGCCATTTCCCATAAAATATACTATTCTTTTATAAATAAACCTCATCAAGTGTCTCAAACTTTGAACAGTTCTCCAGTACAGTTGGCCCAGGTCTATGTTTCAAATGCCGTTTCCAGTTCAGAGGAGTTTCTTAGCAGATCAAACAGGTCAGTGCTTCATGAATGATGATATAGTAACTGGCAGTACCGGGCACGCAATTATCAACAAAACGATAAATTGGATCACCTGGTTCGTGACCCGGATTCCTTTCTACTTTCTCAGATAGTCAGATGAAAGGGGTGCCAATTTGATTTGGTTTTCTTTAATATTTGGAACGAAATAAATTGATGATTTATCTTGGGACTATTAACACGAGCCGTTGAAATCATTCGAGGGTAATGCAATTCAACTGTGGTTACGGCGCTTTCCTCGCAATTGCTTGCATTTCCGGGAACAATGTCCACATTGAACCTGTGAAATTCATGTTTGGTTCGTCCTATTTAATTGGAGGTGTAGCGAAGAAAGCTTAGTGGTAACGTAGCAGGGACATCGGCTGCAAAATTTGCGCTATCGCGATATGCGGACACTCCTTGTACAAACGATGAAAAACAGAAACTGCATGATGATATACAAAGTAAAATTGATGTTCGTCCTTATGAGGTAAAATAATAATGATGATGATGAAGGTAATAATAATAATAATGATGATGATAATAATAATAATAATAATAATAATAATAATAATAATAATAATAATGATAATGACAATGACAATGACAATGACAATGACAATGATAACGATAACGATAACGATAACGATAACAATAATAATAATAATAATAATAATAATAATAATAATAATAATAATAATAATAATAATAATAATAATAATAATAATAATAATAATAATAATAGGGGGTTTAAACACGTGTTGACAGCGTGAATAGAACTATTTGCCAAACTGCAGATAGTCTTTCCTATGGGTTCGCGAAAACACACAGGACGCTGATTCCCATGCATCAGCCATCTCCGTGTAACAGAGAGGAGCGAACAGCGTCTCCACAATTTCTTTGATTTTTTTTTTTTTTTCGTGTGGGATTCATAATCATCAGAAATGAAAGCCGGTATTCTACTATTACGTGCATTTTCATAAGTTTTAATAATGTCTCAACCGAAGCTTAGCTGGACGAGAACTATCGGTGCGGTCATACAAAATGCATCGACAAAAGCAGAAAGCTATGACACCGTTCTGTTCTGACTTCATTATCTGATGTAGCGCTGATTCGAAGTCTTTATGGTTATCAGTAAACCAATGGAACGCCAGGCTCTATACCATTTATGTTTGTATACATGTATGCTATTTGACTTAAGTTAGTGATCCTAATTACCCTCAACCTACAACATGTATATATGATTCAACCATACAATAGAAGAGGAGCAACCTTTTGAGAAGATAAGCGTGGTGCAAACATTGTCGTGGCGATTGTTTGTCTGCGTGTTGTGCAGCCATGTATCTTGTGTAAGCGATTGCTCCACTGTGGGCACTGAACTCGTTTGTGTTCCTCATTCCAGCGTTGAAAAGAGAGTTCCCAAGACATATTTTATATCACACAAATGATTGTAGTATACAAAGAATTGCCTGTCGAGCAGACATTTTACTTGGAGATAATACTAAGCTATTGAATGCTTTGTGCACATTATTCTGAAGGCAAATGACACACATTTCCAATACATATGTACGTACCTTTCATTTACATTTAACTCGGAAATGTACACTATTGTGCTATCATCGTGTTAGCGCTACAATTTCATAATTCCCCAAATTAAACAACCTTTAACTCACAAATCCGGCTTGATGGCTCATTTATTTGACAACGCGTCTTGAGCAATAAAACGGAAATTTTCCTCTCTTAGACTTGAAGACATGTATTTAACCTCTATTTCTCAAGCGTCGAAACACGGGAACCTAGAGTGAATAACGTATTCTCTCATATTACTCACAATTTGACTGTTAATTACATTTTAAACACTATATCTTAGACTGTAGTAGATATACCGCTCATCCTGGTTTGAATATTATTTGATATTCCAGATTGGACAGCCCTGTTTGTGCCTATATGGCAAAAAAATTTCATTCGATTTTATTTTCTTTGAGCGATGAGTAGATATTGTATCCATTACGACATAATACCACGACATGGATTCTTATACGCTTTTGTTCATTGCTTTCTCGTTATATTTGGCCAAGACATTCATGACAGTGTATGGCGGAAGCGATGGAGCCGACGTAGGGTTAAAATGATGGAAATGTGGCCTTCAGCATTTTCAATATTGTTTCAAACGAAACATGATGTACTCCAAATGATCAAATATTTATAAATATTTATAACTTCATATATGATAGTAATCACTAAGGAGGATGCGATTTAATTTTTAGTTCCAATTGTTTTAATTGAAGTGGTTGTGTTCGGCCAATTATTTAATCAGGCCGCCTGCTCTTTGGAGGATAGCTGTTCATTCAAATGTAGGTTAAGATTTATCACAAGGGATTTCCTGTTGTGGTAACGACTCATTGTTCATCGTGATACACTACGATTATTCAAGGCAAAGAACTAAGAACCGTATGGACGAATCGCAAAATACAAGTACTGTGTCTTGGCATGGGGCTTTTCTGAAGAACGCAAGTTTACAAAAATGAACTTTACGCCTTATTTATGAAACAATATATATATATATATATATATATATATATATATATATATATATATATATATATATGTATGTATATATGTATGTATATATATATATATATATATATATATATATATATATATATATATATATATACATACATATATATAAAACCCCTTGATACACTTTTCAAACAACTTAATGAAGTATGCCATTGCAGTGAAGTTGTTAAATTTCACTACAGATACAGAAAAAGACTTTTTTGCTTATTCTTAATATTCACCGATTTGATTTAATCATCCTCATTGAACTCCTGACAGAGCATCTAAACGTCTCGCCTATTTTCAAAGCCTGAACTGAAACCCTGTAGCAGGAATTAAGTGCCATAAAACTCCCCGTCTGGCAAAAAAGATATGTTCACACATTCCTATGTAAGTTATTTTTTTTTCCTTTTCTGTTTAAATCATAATCAATACCAAGATGAATGTACAATACCAGGTTGCTATGATTGTAATACACCTCAATTTTGCTACAACATTTCGCTCATTATTTTAATTTTCAGCCCCGTTGTTGCCAGGCAAATTGTATTGTTAATTTGTAACATTTTTAGATAGCCTGTGCGAATGCGAATAGCAAGTCCCTAGCAGGGAATTCGACCATAGTAATAAAATTTTGACAATGTAGCGCATTTCTTATTCTTCTTCTCCTATTTCATTTCTTTATGTTGGTATTTTTTTTCATTTGTTTCATGTATACAATTTTGCATTTGTTACATGCACATAATGTGGCAAGTAAATAGTTTCCGACTCTGAGTCTAAACTTCCATTTAGACACAGTATATTCATCACCTTTGGTTCTTTTGTGCACGGAGGCACAAAATCACTTACAGGATTACCACTATGTGTAGGCTGGAAAGTTTCACGAGTTAAATTCATCAAGATAGATTTATACTATATCTTCTGATCAATGTTTTTGTGTCGGTATTGTGTGACAAGAAATTCCTTTCTAAAAACGGGTGTGAAACCTTGACAAATGTTGCACTTAAATTGCAATTGAGTTTCTCTTTCGAATTAAAGTGATACTCTTTTTCTCAAATCCATAGTGTGTGTGTGTGTGTATGTGTGTGTGTGTGTGTATGTGTGTGTATGTGTGTGTGTGTGTGTGTACTGGGTTAAACATATGTTTAAAAACAATTGGCAGATAGGCTCAACAGCCTAATTTAGGGCCTCTTGCACACAATCCGACATTGATGTTTCAAAACATATATGTATCTTAAAGGAGGGTTGTCCCAGGGCAGTGCCTTGAGTTGAGTCATAAATCAATACATCATATTGCAGTGAAAAAACAAACGAACTTCCCGTAATAGCAATGCACAATGATGTCGAAAAATCGAAGAAGGGATCTGTTCGGAGATCTGGAAATTGCAATTGATAAGACAATAAACAAAATTTCCATTGCAACTCTCTGCCCAGCAGACCTAAAATGGATATATATGCAGAGAGAGAGAGAGAGAGAGAGAGAGAGAGAGAGAGAGAGAGAGAGAGAGAGACAGACAGACAGACAGACAGACAGACAGACAGATTCATAGAGCTTCGCATCTGCACCAACCTGTGATAATTTACCAGAAGTTTTGTATCTATATACTTGTGTACTCTTCAATATTGTCTTTGTTTAAGCCTAAATTAAGGTTCTATTATTTTTTTTTTGGTCATATACTGTATTTTTAATGAAGATTGGAAAATATTATATCTTAACTGTATGTATATTATTTTCTGAATTATCCTTTCATTAACAATAGAAATTTAAAACGTGCCTGCAAATTTCATTGTGTCACTTTTCCACAGCAACAATTAATACAGTAAGGGGTAAACAAAATTAACAGCAATTTAATTTTGTTTTTGTTTTTTTTTTTTTTTTTTTTTTTTTTTAAATAAAAATACTTGGATGTCTGCACTCCTGAAACATTCCACAATTCGTGTCACTGGCATAAAAAGACCGGTGCATTAATGATTTCGCATAATGGCATATTTTTTAGGCTCTTTATGAAATGGCTTTATGAAAGTTCAACTTCAAACAAATGCCACCTGTATTTACTTGTTAAATTCGTATTTAAAATTAAGTATTGCCATGATGCGATACTCTCATATCATACAAGTTGCATGTCAAACAAACAGCCAAACTGTGTCATCAAAACGGCCATTTGTTGTGGTGTTGGAGTTATGAAAGCACGCCTGAGGACGCACACAGAATCAATACAGCAAGAGGAACAACTATGAAGAAAAATACACGATTCCATTTTATATATATATTTTTTAAATTGCAATTCAAGTCAAACAGGAAAACCAAAAATAATTCTCATGTGCAAATTCGATACATACTATCAGCTCATCATACACGTCAGCAGACAAATCTGCTTCTTGGAATTTTAACACGTTGACTTGTACCAGCTTCAGACTATGCATACATCGGCTGCCGCCTGCAATGGATCACTTGTCCGTAGGTTACGGGTGTTCAAATTGCCCAGAAGAACTTTCGCAACCAAGGTTTTATTGACTGGTTTCTGGTTCTTCCTATGCAGTCTGTTTTGTTTATTGGTGGCATTTATCTCCCGGTTTCCACAGAAACGATGAAAGACACACGCAAAAACACAGACATATTAATGTGCATATGTATATATATATATATATATATATATATATATATATATATATATATATATATATATATATATATATATATATATATATATATATATATGTTTCTTGCGTATTCATGTGTACCGTGCCGACGCAGAAAAACGTTCGACAAGATTGTGGAGGTCTCTTTATCGAGGTATACGGGATTTCGTTAATGTTTAGCGTTTCCAGTTTAACACCCTAAATACATTGCTGATATTGGAACGTCAAAAGATGTCCGACAGCATGGTTACAGATAATATTTAGATTCCCATCCGAATTTTTTTTTTACTGCTCAATTTGAAGGCCTTATTCTATTGAATTATATTTTCCCTTGGTTCAATGAAGAAAGCATTAAATCTGCCAATTTTCAATATCAACTATATTGGCAGAAAAGTACGTTCCAACGGCTCTTTTTTTGCTTCAGCGCTCGGTTGCATTCTTGGGAATGGGATTGCAAGGACTTTGGCTTTACGGATTATGTCAGTTGATTCTTTCAAGCTTTTTGATAGGTAAAGAGGAAAATGTTGCATACAACAATGTTTGACTTTGCTGTGCAAGCATGCCATTTATCTAAAATAAATGAAAATATAAATAATAAAAACATCGCACCGACATAAATACCTCAATTTTAGCTACAGGTATAACCAGGTAGCGAGAGAGTTTTACAAAATCATGGTAAGACGAAAATGTTTCCCCTTTTTCCATGTTGACACATACCTGATGGAACAGAGTCAACGGCTGGTCAACCGTTTACCAACATGGAGGTTACGGACTGAACTGGATACTGCTTTTTATCACTGGCAACTATATGCATTGGTTCCTTGCAATAAAAGTGGAGTTCACACGTTCATCAGAAAATAAATAACATTAAGGTAATATAAAGGCTTTTAACGCTTTATGTACGACTTGAAAAGAAGTGATGAATCGTCAATGTACCATTGCATTAACCTAAATGAATAATATACGACGATCAAGATAGTAGAGTCGAAAACCTTTTCTCTTAAGTGTTAGTCGTTGGAGGGAAAACAGAACTTTTCTCGTTGTAAATGTTGCAGCCTGTGCTGTTGAATTGGTTTGGCGCTTAACCATTGGTAGTCTTTTCTTCATTTCTCATATTAGAGTCGCGGAAGCAGAATAATTATTTCATTGGCCAGTGATTGAATGATCCTTAGTCTTGTTACGAAGCACTTCAAAAACTGTTTTCTATTTTTGGCATTTTTCATTTATAAACTAAGCTACCAAGAATCTGGTAATAATATATATATATATATATATATATATATATATATATATATATATATATATATATATATGTATGTATCTGTGTGTGTGTGTGTGTGTGTGTGTGTGTGTTTCAATGCATACCAAACGGCCACGAGCCATCTTACATTACATATTTTAATGTTTGTTTGGCTGAAAATTATGCTTACATCGAAGTCATAGTCTTATTGGCACGAAAGGCCAAATTCAAAATTGTATAAAGCACTGTAAACATATTGCTCCAAATGTATTATTAGAAGCATGATTTCGTTTTGTCTTTAATTTTCCTAAAAACAAAAAAAAAAAAAAAAAAGCAAACAAATAAACTAACATGGTACAAACTTGTGCGTACTTCTTGTTTTACATGCATCTTCATGCATTTGCCGCTTTTCTTTCTTGTTCGTTTATTCCGTCTTTTGCTCATTTCTCATTCAATTCACATATAATGTGTATATTTATCATTTTCAGTGTTTTAAATCAGCAAGTACAATTACATGATCTTTGACAAATTCAGTGTGATAAAACATATGAAATAGTTTTTTCTCAACGCATCATACGATAGTATGGCATTATTTTTGACAGACTGAAGGCGCTCATGTTTTTGTAGTAAGCCATTGAAAAATTTAACACTTCAAACCGTGCCAGTGGGTTCTCGTTCACACAATATCAATATTGATAGACCACTACTTTTATAAGGATAATAATAATAATAATAATAATAATAATAATAATAATAATAATAATCATAATAATCATAATAATAATAATAATAATAATAATAATAATAATAATAATAATAATAATAATAATAATAATAATAATAATAATAATAATAATAATAATAAAACCAGCGGGACCTTCCAATGGGTATGCATAGAGAGGCTTGCCGCTCCACGAATAGACTTTCTCCATTATGTTCAAAGCTTGCAAGCACAAAGATGAAAATATAAGACGGCCGTAAGTAGATCCATAATAGTTCGTAAGTATTTTCATGGCACTGGAATATTTCTTGATTTCCTCTTCTACATAGTAGGCAGATCACTTCTCAACAAATGAGATGCTGTTTTTTTTTTTATTCTTTAGTTTTTCTTTTTTCTTTTTTTTTTTTTTATTTTTTTATTTTTTTGTTTTTTTTGTTTTTGTTTCTGTTTTTGTTTTGTTTTTTTTTTTTGTTTTTTTTTTATTTCAAGACAAGACGTTAATATGAAAGTAACGGATGTAATAGTAATACAACATAAACACCTGATTTGAGAAAATCAATAGTCATGAGCCATACTGATATCTAAGGTAACAGACATGCAATTTTGTCAAAGAATTTCAACAATTCAAAATACTGGTATTGGTGTCGATATTGGCCTTTTTTCACTTGTGCATTCATATAGGTCATAATTGTAGATGTATATTTTTTCGACGTTTTGAAAGCGGTACACTGCAAGATACGGGACTGGCGTCAAGCAGTGAATAGTTGTATTGGTGAATGCTAGTATACCTTTGTGATTTGTCCACAAGCAGACAACGAACAAACGTTCCCATTTTGATTATACATGGCCACATTTGAAGGATTATAAGTACAGTAGATGACTTGCGACGTTGTTAGCAAGAGTGGTACTCAAAGGTACATATAATGCAATTATTCTCCACAGTTTTTATCCCAGATATTTGCCAATATTCTTCATGATGGAATGGGAACTGCCTAAGCGCAGTACTCCCTAGTGATCAAAATCATAAATAAATTATTATTTCTCAAACTAGCATTTAATTGTAGCTCAGTTTTTGGGCTGAATTTCCACTTCAGCATAACGAGAGCGCTATTACTCTGTAATAGCTGCATGACCTAATCAAGCCGTGAAGAGGCAAAATGCTCGTGGCTGACGTTCACGTTCCTCGTACAACCTGGTTGTGCGTCGTAAACGACTTTGTTGCACAGCAGGCGTTCATGATGTAAATACAACGAAAAATCACTCCTATGTATGCAAGCATCGACTACATGCAACACTAATGAAAATGTATGAGACTTTGAGACGATTAGATGTGATGGACAGGAACGCCGTGATCTCTGTAGGACGCTCAACCGTCCAGCGAGATTCTGCCGGCATGCTAAGTCCCAGCCCGAAAGCCTGAGGTGCAGCACCGGGTCACAAGTATCGGGTCCGGTGTTGACACACTTGATATTTGCCGTACCTCCAAAGGTTAAATGTTGACTCTCCGCAAGTCGTCGCAATTTTCATTTGGGTATACCTGGCCGGGCCATGTTAACGACGTCCTGATAAACGCACGGAGGATCTGGCAATTTAATGTGCGTTTTGCTAGGAATGTTCAACCAAGAATGAAGACGTCAATTATTTTTTGTAAGCAAATCAAATTTGGATACAATGCTGATATTGTTGCCGTTAATACCTGGTGGCTTTTGACAGACGAGGAAAGAGAACAGAAACACGCCATGGGTATATATGTCATCTTTGCTAGGGACCTCCCTGTTCGATATCCATGGGGTTTCACCATATTTGAAACCTAATCACCAACTTAAACACGCCTATCCCCCGAGCAAAATTGTGTTTGTTTAAAGGTACAATGTCCCAAAAAATTTACGACTCATATTTTAATACGTATATGTGTAGCATGGACCTTTCAAAATGGCAATAATATGGCAATGTTTTCAAGAGAAGAAATTATCATTTAACAAAGGCTGGCGCACACTATGTACGTATTGCCATTGTAATTCATTCTTGAATCTCTGCTTTTTGCTCTGTGTAACCCTCATTATTGGGATGAAATTTATTTTGCATAAGGGTAATGTTTTCCTGAACTATATTTGGTATACATTTTGCACGAAAAGTACGCAGCACTTTCATCAATATACATATTATTGGTAAGAGTAACCTCAAGGCTGAGTCAATAGCTTTTCTCGGCGCAGGTTGGGTCCAAAGTGTATTACTGTTAGGTCTAATTCTTAATTTTTTACAAAAATTGTTTTCATTAATATTAAATTTTAATACAAAGAGTAAAGCAGACAGCAATTTACACCCGGGCGCTTTTAGGCGCTTTGAGTGGGAAAATGTTGGGCTCTTTAAAAGGAAAGTGCGTTCTGTCCAAAATTTTGCTCACGTGAATGCAACTTTTACGGAAACAGAGAAATTGTATAATAGGAGCAGACAGGGTGTAAGTTGTAAACTACAATGAATAAGGGCACATCATAAATGCAAATACATTTTACTGCTTTGTTGTGATGTAAGACCGTGTCTAATGAATTCATTTTATAAACAGAAAGCTTGAACTTGAATCATTACTTTTTGTAAGGTCACAAAACAATGAAGCAATGCGAATGGATATGTTTCTTCATTAAGCTAAAGCTTAAAAGGATATTGTGCCTGTGCTATTTTGTTGTTATTCGTTTATCGCTTTGTCTGAGCCACGTAGTTTTTTAGGAATAATTTACATGTAAGATAAACTGGCAACTTTGTCTTTCTCAGCTGTGTATTGGACAGAATTTAAATCTAATATCGAATTGGAGGCATTCATTTCATTTAACCAAAAAATGTAAACTAAGTCAACAAACACACATCTTGGTCATGGAATGAGATTCGGTGCCTTTGTCTTGTCTCATTATAACGTTGACTATTTTTTTCTTTTATTCCCAATTTGAACAAGGATCAACGTGCTCTGAATTCCCATATCTATATCATGATTCTATTCTTTGTAAAGCGACCTTTCGTTCAACGACCAGCGAGCCTACCTCTGCAGCCACCTTCAGAACGGTTCAGCTCATCAGCTTTCCTCGGAACATGCATTTTGAGCGAAATGTGTTTGAAGTGCACCGAGGCAAGCAAAACTGTGCCCTGAATAGTAACAATTATTGCATTATTTGTTTTATGATTGTATTATGTCATCTATAATCTTGTGAGTTAACGGGCAAATGCAAATTTATTATCGAATTAAATGTTTTCGTCATCTACAAAAACCAAGAATATTGCACACAGCATATCATACAGCTCTGCAACATACGTTTAGAAGATGAAAGGTAACGGCCATTTAAAGCTGCACTAGCCGATATTTTAGCTGCTCTTTGTGATTTTCCGTTCGCATTCAGTAGCATGACACTATGACCTCTTTTAAAATCCCTGTTTGTTTGTTTGTTTGTTTGTTTGTTTTCATTTTATAATATTACAACATTTTAAATATTGGTGAGCAGAATATAATTGCTTTCATGTATAACTCCTGCACAACTCGACGTGAATAAAATAAGCGAAAATAAGTGAATAAATTAACAAACAAACAAATAATAAGCAAACATAAATTAGTTAATTCCCATCAAATTGACACGAGAAACTTATTTGGATATGAAACAATAGGGCTATATCTTTTTTTTTTTCTGTCGTGTTTGTCGGGACCCATGTGTTGCTCCAGTCCGTTGTGCTGCCTGTGATTGTGACAGGAAAAAACCGTCCACTTGACGTCTGCAAATACAGGTCTAGTATGTTTATCGGTATCACTGTGCTTTTTTACGGAGCTTGTAACAAAACATTGATGGGCTTTAAAAATTAAGTATAATAAACCGATGAAACACTTCGATGCAAGCAGGCTTTGCTCAAGAAAATTCATCGACTAATGTTCATAGTTTATTCACTCAATGTTATCTGTGGTTGGAAAAGGAGGGTGATAATATATTGAACTTGTAACTTTCATTGATATGATATTTGCTTTTTTGACATTTTCCTGATGCAAATATTTTTGGATTGATGTTTCTATCAATGTGAACCAGCCATTACCGTCACACATATAGCGATAAGACACCACTTACTACATCTTTTTAAGCCAATTTAACGATACTCTGTAATTGGGCGTTGGGGCGGCGCTATAACATTGTGACTTTGCAGTAGACATTTGTAGGTATAAATGTCACTGACACGTTTGATTGTCAAGGACTTTTGTGTTTGTTTGATTGATGTTATTCCATGATGAACTGCAAAGGTGGGGCACGGGCGGCCTATTCCTCTTTCACTCTATCACTACAATGTGCAAAAGATTGTCTAAACTGTTTGTCATCACAATGGCTGCCAAGATATCTGTTGACGGAGATAGCTACAGTCGAGTGAGCCATAAAACTAACACTGGTAACTGAAGCATGCCGTATATTCATCAGCACCTGGGTCTCCTTGTCCTTTGGTGAACTTTGCTTTCTCGTGGGGTTACACAATAAAGTTATCCCCCACAAATCTCTGAACAAAAACTGTTGGCTTGATGTACCTGACAGTTGAAGGTAAATTCTTATTAACATATCAGCTGAACGGGAACTGCACAGTTCTCTCTTTTCAGTGTGGCACATCAGTCCAGGCTTAACGTGTGCAAGTCAAAGACATATTTGTATACATTTTTTTCATTCTTTCTTACCGCTTGATTTTGAAAGCAAAACCATAGACTTAATCAAATATTGCGAGTAAATGTGAATACCGATTTGAAGTACGATTTAAACTATTAAAAGCTAACCATTAAGAAATGTGCATTCAAGACATATTGGATTGGGATTGTAAAAGATCAACGAAAACAGTAAAACAGATAGGTAAATGGGAATGTGTTTTTTGGAAAATATCACAAGACGTGTTTAAAGGAAAAATGCGCAGAGAATAATTCAACCATAAATGAAACAAAAAGAGACGTTTGGCAGTCTCTTCATATGCAGAAGCCATCCTTTTTTTTACTTTGGTAAACACAAAAATGGTCGTGATTTGCAATTAAAAATGCTAAGCTTTTAACAGTTCATGGGGCAACATGTGATGAATGGTTGTCAGTTGCAATAAATCAGTTGAAGTCAGGGTCACCAAATGGCAAGAAAATTAATCAAAAAGAAGTATGGTGGATTTTGTACATCTGTTCACCTTACCTAAATAATTTTTCCAAATTTCGTTGAGGCTGTACCGGATACCACCATTTGACAATTTAAGGACAAGAATAAGTCTGGTTCCTAGGTGGACGTGGCAGATGCGCTGTGGATCAGATAAACAGCTGTTTTGATAACGACAGTCTCTAAACGTGCGGTGTAAAACAATGTATCTTTCTCCAACATATACGTCATCTGCGCGATGAGGTCCCAAGGGCGCGAGAGAAGGACGGGACCCAGAGCTTGTTGCCTGTACAGCCCTGTGCTGTTCATCGTCATCGAACAACACTCGCCGCTAGGTTCCCCTAAATATACACTGCTAATTCTGCCCCTGTCTACAAACATATTAGTTTCTCTAATTTATCACCCTTAATTGGAAGCAGTCTTTTCACCTAATCCAATTATTTGGTAGCTATATCTGCCATTACACGTCACAATAGTGTGCTTGTTATGTGTGATGGGTCCCTAGATCCACATAGTCCCTATATTGACAACTTCCAGACAGGGACGTAATTGTATTTAATCAATTAAAGTCTCCTTACAAAAACCCAGCGCCGCTTGTGTTGGTTATTGTAGGACTGCTCCGCGATTCCAGTCTGTCTAATACTTTGCCACAGCCCGACTTTCTTTAACCTTAACAATATTAGCACTTCATCATTTTATCACGATCAAACTGTCTACCAAGTCCTTTTTTTTTAATCTTCTTATATTGTTACTTACACATTGCATCCGAATATACTGCATCTAGGAGGCTAACAAAATCCGCCGATTCTGCAGAACCTGCACTTCTTTTTGTTTTTTTCCGAACTATTTCTTGGCTGCATAAGCAGATGTCATTTTTTCCACTTTGATTGATTCATTCTCCTATTGCTTTAAAGGGCGCACAGCGATAGCTCAGGACAGATTGTCTGTACAAGCCCGTAAAATAGCAGTTTAAGCTATCAATAACTTAACCGTTTGTAGTAATAGTTTTGCCACACGTACTTCTATAACGTAATAGAAAACCAAAAACAGAAGTGAATGAATACTTTTGAAATGTCCCCTTATATTACAAGAAATATCGAAATTCGAGAGATTTGTCCTGCTACACATCAAAAAAAAAAAAAAAAAATGATACACCTCGAAAAATTAAAATCGTGTTCAATATTCCGTCTTGGCATCTGAATCTTAATTACAGCAAAAGAGAATCTAATATATTTTCTTACACTTCATCTTGATATATGATGAACTGAACTGTCCGACTCTCGTGAAATAAGGAATAATGTAATGATTTCTCCACTGCGAATGGACGTGAATACGTGATTAAAATGATTGACAGGGAACATGTGGTTTTCAAAAAAGGAAGACATGGCATTTCAACAAAACCACCATAACATGGACTTGCTGGCCATTGTTCTTTCGGTGACACGATATGACAACTAAAATCACTTAATTTGTGTATAGATTCAATTTCACAGATTAAGATACAAGAAAACCGTATAAGATGTGTAAGATATTTTTCAGGCATGAAAGCTGCGCGAATGCCCTTTTTATTCGCGAATACTTGTACAGTAATTCGACAGTAAAAGTTTCTTTTGGTCATCTTGGCATAAAGGGTTGCTGTGTGTTTGAAGAATATTTCTGCGATAGTCAACTCAGAATCATATCATCAAATTTACACGATCTTCAGACGAAACAATGCTTACCTGGTTTGTCTCAAGTGCATTATTTTGTGTCAGTGTGGTAACTCGTAGCCATTTGAAATTTGTGGCACCTCATTAAGCTTTGATTTTCATCAAAATGGATATGTAAAAACAAATGTCGTTACCCAGGATGTTGTGTTAGCTTGGTCTCCAAGCAAAAAGATATATTCTAAATTTCATGATGGATCTAGTATTTGTTAATCAGTTCAATAGGTCTAACAGTGAGGTAGTACGCTTACCTACGCCACTATGGAAAAACATCTTCACATCGCCTTTAAACTCAGGATTAAGAAATAGTTTATTTGACCAAATGATTCTTATGCAAATACCGATAATTATACATGTGCTGTCCAACTAAAAAGTAGGTATAATTAATGCTTGACATATGTTTAGAATAGTATTTGGTAGGGCGACACACGTGGAGACCTTTATAGATCGATATTCACATGTCACCCTAAAATACAAAGAGATTGCGTAAAATGTCGTGTTATATTTCAAATAAGTGTGACAATATCTGACTGTACTATATAATTGTAATGATAAATAAGTTGTAACCACAGATATGAAAAAATTGGTATACAACAAATTATTTCATATTTATTGATATTTATGCTAAGAATTCATAACATACTATAAACAAATCAAACTCGCCACAGCCATATATTTTTGATGAATATAATATCAAGCACAATGTACAGCATATATATATATATATATATATATATATATATATATATATATATATATATATATATACATGTGTGTGTGTGTGCGTGCGTGTGTAGGTATATGTATGTATGTATGTATGTATGTAGGTAGGTAGGTATGTATGTATGTATGTATACTTGGTATCAATTTTTCCAAACTTGCATACTAACTTTGAATAACATATTTACTTGTTATTGTAACAATGTCACATTATACATTTATTCTTTGCTGCAAATGTTTACATCTTAATGTAATCTACAAATGTATCCCGCAAGTTTAATTGTGATGACTTGTTGAATATGCGATATACATCAAGTCAATATAACTATAACACAAACTATATATATATATATATATATATATATATATATATATATATATATATATATATATATATATATGTTTGTGTGTGTGTGGAAAGTATACATGCATATACTCATAAACACACAGATGCACACACACAGACACTATTCATTAAGTTGGAATATGAGTTACTTTTTCCATATTTCTATTTTAGTGGCTATGCTGATTCTTGTTTTGATAACCAAGCGCATAGTTCCACAGTATTGTGGACAGATCAGCGTTGTCGTATCTGACAGACAAAAGGAAAAAAAGACAGGTGACAAGCACGTCAGAGTGATGTTTCTATTCTATAAAGTTGTATGTGGTTATATCGGCATCGGTTTACTGAAGTTCCCTGAAGGATAATTTCACGAAAGAGAGCTTCTATTTCGTTTACATATTGTCACAGAATTAAGTCTTCAATTTACCGATGGGCATAAACCCAGTTACATATAATTGACTGGCTCTGCAATTGTTCATTTCTCTGGTGTTTCGCACAAAAATGGCATTCTTAACTGAAATACCACTTTATCATTTGTCTTGGGTGAAGACCGCCTCCGCAGCTTTACTTTCCGCACTGCGGACAGGGCAAGGCGGATTTTGCGCTTCTTCGTTGGTTGCTCTTACGTGCTCTAAATCTTGATTGCGGTTTTTTTTTCGATTAAACAATGACCAAATTTGTGCCAGGAAATTTTTTTTATTCTTAAGACGTGACCTCGACCCGACGTAGGGTCTTTCATCCTGGCAGTATATATAGCCCCAACACCGCGGTGGGCGAGGCCGCTGACAAGGGACATGGTCCGATGGGCCTTCTCTGATACCTTCATTCAAGACGCTTGATGAGAGAGAGAGAGAGAGAGAGAGAGAGAGAGAGAGAGAGAGAGAGAGAGAGAGAGAGAGAGAGAGAAGCATTTGTAACTTTGTAATTACCGGCCGCTGTGGACCAGTGTTTTCAGGAAATTAATACTTTGGCTGGCCAGGTTTACTGTAGCCAGTGACTTTGACGATCACAAAAGAGAACGCCGTCAATGCCGCTGGACAGACCTGACAAAATGGTTTTATTTGCAAAGAATTCAGTCTTTCATAACTGGGTTAAGAATTAGCTAGTTGCTACATCTTACTTATTATCATTTCTCGGGTTTCAATATGCTACGTATAGTCATAACCGTACAACACTCCTGAATTGCCCGTGTAAACCAACAACAGTTCATGTATCATATATTGTCTCGTGTTTGAAGGGCAAGTGTTTCAGCAAGGCAGTATCAAGATATGAACAATTGAACGTATCTTTGAAATATGATTTGTGATAGTAAAATTGGATTGGCCCCCATAAGGTGCTGATACCTAGCAAAACGATGCACCGGTGAACAAAACAATTGTTCATTTGTCGGGGACTTGCTCACCAATTGACATTTGCTATGCTCTCGGAATTTTTTTTTGCTTGGATGTCCAGAGTTCAGCATTGTCCACGCTGACCTTTGCTAGCCTCAGGAGGTCCTTCCGACTTGCTAACTACCTAAACAGCAGGGAGTAATTTTACATACATCAGTGTCGTTGAATGGCTAAAGCCATGAGCCGTTTGGTGCTATCAGCTCCCACGAAAAAACTTGTGGGACTGCTCACGAAGGCAACAAGACGGCTCTCACCGCAAGGTCACACCGCCAGCTATAGCAGATTGGTCCTGACAGCGGCACTACAGTCGGCCCCAAAGTGACCATCTTCTACGTTCTGGTGCAATTAAGCAGGGTGCCGGACGGTTTACATGGGCAGGGACTGACACCAGCTTCATTTATCACCCAACAGGGCAAAGTTGCTACCAGATTTTCCAGATACGTGGCGACAGTTGGACATAGCTCCAAGCTCTCTTCACGCATCTTGTTTTATAAAGGTACACCTTGAGTGTTTGGCACGTCTTCACTTTACAAGTGTTGCCTTGATGATTCACTATTTTTTATTGCATTGTACGGTATTTCTCACAACTAGAAACTTTCCCCTTCCATGATATATGCTGATATTACTCGAGCATATGCTAAACCTCAGGAGACTCTATTTAAACCATCCAATCTATAAAGAGCATCAGAACAACAAAGTAATTGTCTCTGATTCCTCTCAGAGAATCATTCCTGTGGTCAGCCGATGGATCTCTCTTTTGTGTCCTTTTATTCCCATCAACGCCTTTCCGGTGAAATGTGACACATACCGCAGTAAATTTTAAAAGTAGCTACAGGCCCACAACAACAACAATGGGAGGAAAATGCCCATATATCATTTGAAGGGCATCGTGAACGGTATGGGAATACCATTACCGTGTGATCGAGTCAAAGTGTCTGAGTATATTACCTGACATTGGAGGAGTTACCACTCTTAGTTTATGAATACCAATTTATTAGAATTAGGGGCAATTTGGCAAAACAATTAATTTTCTAAAGTCTATAATTTTGGTGGTCCCATTCGTGACCCAGATTTTAACTTTGCATCATTAATATTTACGGCGCTCAGATTACTTACCTTATAGTTTGCGTCACGAAAATACTGTACTATTCACAGATCTAGATGCCGTTTCAGGAAATGATGTCATAGTGCATATGTTAAATGTGCCCGATGTAGATGACCAACGCTTCACATTAAAGTCTTGGTTTCAAAAAATGCGCTTGAACATTGAAAAACCAAACATTGCAAATCAAATGTACAAGAACAATGATTGTACAATCATTTTGCTTTTACCAGTTCAATGCAAGAAATGGATGAAGGATTGATTGTTTTAATCGATGCCAAAATGACATACTTTCAATGCGTTAATTTACAGCTTACACTCTGAGATATTTGCAACATACTGGCAATAACTGACCGGACTTGGGAATAAAATCCTCGTGTAATTGCTGCTCTCGATGGAGCGCATACCTGCGATCCAATTCATTTCAGGAGAACAAAGAAACCACATTGAAAGAGTAAGATATCTCGGTTATTAGGTTCTGACATCTGCAGGAGAATGTGTCTTTATCCTCTCATAACAATAATCAAAACGGCACCCGCATTTTTAACCACCGATATATCTCTTCATATTGTCATGTTTTCACAATCATTGTATATAATCTTTACGTGAAATGTCTGATAATAGCCTGGGCCCAAAACCTATCACAATTTTAGATTTACAGTTTTTTAACGGGTATGAAACTTTGTGAAAATTAATGGCAGATTTAATTTTTAGAGACAATAAATACGATAATTGCATGTCACTGGAACAGACGTGCTTGTTTGTTAAACTGCTTTTTTGAATATGTATTTAAAAAAACTTCTTTTTTTTCAGAAAGAAGCAGCTTTTTCAACAGAGTGCGATACATACCGCATTTACAGTTTAGTAAACGTACATGTGTAACATTTATTAGTGATACCTATGATACAAAGGGTAGTGGGAAAACAAATAGGAAACGTAGGTATTTCAATTCAAGTGCACTTGCGGAAAATTTTCTAGAGATAAAAAAACTGTGTATATTTTCAGCCAGGAATTAAAAGCGTATCGAAAACATGTTTATCAACATTCCTAGCATCTCAACGCCCTATTTGACTGAGAGGCACTTATATGCCCTTCAATTCTACGCGGAAGAAAAAAATTGCTTGAATAGTCATACCATTCTCTTTGCAGTAATAATAACGTAAACAAAACAAACTCTGCTTGAACGTAGAATAACGATATTAGAAATACAAGAAGATCCTAATGTGATCGATATATTTAATGGCTTAGAATTTACTCTCGGAAATAAATACCAAACAGCATATGGACTTCAATGGAAAGGGCGCTTTAAAACAGAAAGTTTTTTCCCCCCGTAAACATTATGGGCTTCTTGAGGGGCTAATCCCAGATGCATTCAATCTACAAACAATAGGTGAGAGGAAACGGCTTCAGGGCAGCGCTGCGTGAATACGGTATTCCAGGGCGCGTGGTTTATTGGCTAACCTGCTCCTCTTGGAGTTAATGCCGTGCAATAATTAGACCAATTATACCTTTGTCACATTTGCGAATTTAATGAATCTACTGGCACTTAGGTGCTTGCGACATACCTGAGCCACACCGAAGACCAGAAGGTCATTGAGTGACCGCCGGCTGTCCAGCCTTCTGATATTGAATGAACGCGAAACATGCATTCTTGCTCGCATATTAAGTCATAGCCTATATACTACAGTGGGCAAGGGCGAGTGCTGTGCATACTATTAACCCTTTCCCCTCAAATCGGGCAAAACTGATTGGTAGTCAAATGTCGTCTGTTTCAGTGTGTACTAATAATTCTAACAATAATGAAAACGAATTGGACTGAAAATTGCAGATGTGACCTATCAAGAGAACACGACCTACGTCAGCAGCTAACCTTGGCATGGGTTAAACATCTAGTGCCCAACCCATACCATGGACAGCTGTTGACGCAATCTTAGTTCAAGAGGAAAAATGGTTAATTGTACTTTGTTCCCTCACAGTAACTTCAAGTGGTGTGATCTTATTCACTCATATGTTTCTGTCTCTACAAGCTGATAAAAATTTGCTTCACGTGTAGTCAACTTTACATTTTCTTTACTACTAAACAACGGCGGTGGAATTTGAATAAAAGTAGCTGATATGTATATGGATCCCTAGGACCACGGGTGAATCGTTACGGTTCTCCGTTTTACCAGGGAATGTCAGGAGTCTCTGAGAGGTTAATGTTGCTTAGCTGAGCTGGCTCTCATTTTTCAATTTATCTTCAGATCACAAAAAATGGGCAACAAACGAGAATATATTCGTTCAAACAAACCAGAATATATTCGTTCAAATAGACCAGATATATTCGTTCAAACAAACCAGAATATGTTCGTTCAAACAAACCAGAATGTATTATTAATCAAAGCAGAATATAATGTGATCAAATCCTGCCGAAGCGAACCCCAGGTTCCTGCACTGACAATGTTGGCATATGTTTGACAGTTACTAACAAGGTGAGGGCACATTACATTGTATTGGACTAAGAGTATGCTTTGCTTGCCAGCCAGCATCGGTAACTGGCCGCAGTCGGGCTGTTGTCTCCGACAGTTCTTACATGTTCATTACTTAAATGAACTAAAAAAAAAAAAAAAAAAGTAAAGGTTACTTTGTCAGCTTTAGTTTGACGAAAGCAAATCGAGATCAGCGTCTCTATTGTCTATATTGAGAGTTCCTGCCAAAGTGAACCACAATTTGTCTTTTACAGAGCGGTCAGTGCCGGAGTTGCTGGTCACGTATACCAGATCATGTTGTTTTGTCCGTTTCTTGGCAATTGTGGTGCAGAAATTTATTCTTTGAATATAGACAACAATGTACCTTAAATGTCACCCTGCAACAGTGATATCTGCCTTTCGTATTTAAAATCGAGGGAAGCCATGCTGCCGGCCATATTTCATAACATCTATTGCGCAGATGAACACCAGTGTCCTGACTTCACATATATGTTACTTTGAAACATTGCAGCCATATATACATATGACGGTAATATTCGGCGTCCTGAAAGGAATTGATTCATGGAAGGTGCTGTTGAAATCATTCAACAAATCTTTGAACTACCACCTGAAGCCGGACGAATTGAAGGCACGTTGTTAGATTGAAGATACCAAAATCTGTTTGTTACCTCGGACTCTTTTGTGAATTTTGTTAAAGTCGTATTTTTAAAAAGTGTCTTATTACAGTTTCCTTTACAACTTTACTATTTATAATTACAGTGCACATTGTTTCTAGGGTGTCATTTTATAGTAGTCATCCCTTCATCCATCATAATTTGATTATGCGAAAATAAGGGAACACGCCCACTATATGCTGGGATTGTTTCCACACCTCATAAATTACACGTCACCAGATGTTCTCCTCATTTTCCACTCGTTCAGGTCCATTGTGCCTGTCAAGCAATCGGTTAGAGGAGCAGTCACACCAAGTGTTGTTTTCTGTTAGTACCAGGCAGTCAAACATGTCAATCAATTGATGAATTACAATTTAATTTAATACACATTCAGTCAATTGCCATTTGCTTCGCCTCATCTTTCCTTTGGTGTCATAATTATTTGACGAGAGGCGCTTTCAGTTGCGCTGAGATGTCCGACGGCCGAGTGATTTCTAGTTCCTGCGTCTCCCTCGTTGTTCCAGCACGCCAGAGGCCAATGTCAAATCAAAGAAAATCATCTCCCTTATTTTGGCAACTGCAAAGTATTTTACCTTTAACCCTTTCCATCGAATGAAGATTGAGTTTGTGACTGGATGAACAACTTTCCTTAGCTTGAAGTGGGTGTTAAATGCCCAACTTACTACGTAGCCTTCCTACGCCAAGGAAAACTGTTGACCAGGAACATGACATAATGGTTTATTCCGTCTAGAATTATCATATAAATTGTTTAAATTACTTTTGAACACACTCAGGAAGATAATATTTGACCACCAGCTACGTTTTAACGGTTAAAGGGAAAGAGTTAAGAACCATTTCCTTGTGGCAATATCTGACATGGTTCACGTATGTGACACTTCTTACGACTTTATACAGCGCGAAATCATTTAATGACATCGCCGTAATGGAGCAGTGTGTTTGCCTTTGTTGTATTACACACATTCAGTTGCTGAAATTCGGTACCTGGCGTAACTTTAAAATTTGTATTTGGAAACAATACAGGTTTGATGTTGCAACGTTTTCATTGACATTTTATTTCATATACAAATGATTGGAGCCTGTATAACAAGTACATTCAGATGATATTTCTGGGTTTCTGTACGGTTCTGCATTGGAGTCCTATGAATAATTCATTCTTTCAATTTATGTAGACTATTTTGCAATTTACACACATGTATGTCACCTCCTTTAGGGGTCAAAAAGTTCCCATGTATAATTCATTAAGTATCTGTAGACATATAAATCAAGACGTATAATTCATCTGTCCAAGTATGTAATTCCAAACCCTCTGGTTAGTTACTATAGAAACTAGCGTCCTATTAGCTTTTAAAAGACTAATAGTCTTCTCTAATGAACATTAATTACGTGGGGACCTGGCCCGGTATTTGTCACAAATAAATTTCTTGCCCACAATATAGGTAGTTGGTTTGTCTGCATAGTGTCCAAAAACACATACAGCCTACAATTGGACACACATTTTTGTTGATTATATTGTGCAGCTCTAGCATGTACATTACAACAAACTGCTTCTTCCATAAGACATGTTAATGATATCACAAATGTGAAACGCCGGGCTGTAACTAATAATTTCTTTAGCTACGTTCTTCAAAAGTATTAGAAAGAAAACACAATTAAAGTGAGTGCGTTTGGATAAATATGTAATCAATCCGCTAATTATAATAATAATAATAATAATAATAATAATAATAATAATAATAATAATAATAATAATAATAATAATAATAATAATAATAATAATAATAATTATGATAATAATAATAATACATTTAACAACAGCAAGAGATAGGCGTGCACGATGTTTATTGTACATATGGTCAAAATATTGACAATAAGATACACCACTTCCCTTTAGGCTTAAGTATTCACTAAGATATGTCATGTATGGCTCTGCGCAACTACAGAAGTAACATATTTTAAGCGTTAATTTGTTTTATTCTACCACTACGTGATTCAATTTCCACGGAAGGAACAGTTTAATTCTAGGATGCAGTTTCTCAAAACCAAACTAGAGATTGATGCACAGTGAACATTTGTTTACATGTTTGTGGGAAACTATTGACTATGTTTTACCATTGACTCCCCTGAATATTTATTTACAACAAAACAGAAGTAACATGAGCATGTAGCTTTGTATAGCACACCTGAGTGCTATCTGATGACGTCTCGGTAATTAAAAACAGATATTACACCATAATACATTCTAAGGAATATTGAAGCGAAACGCATTGAACATCACATTTAAGAGGCTTTCAAGGAAGCAGATAAAAAGCTGTTGAGAGTGGAAATTTTCATTTTTGCCTTAAGTACAGAGATTAGCCAGCCATAAGCTCTGCGGCACCATGGTATTGCGTGTTTCCTCTTGGTACAATGCCCTATTTGTCAGCTTCACGAGGCTGGCAGTATACTCGGAATTCCAAAAGTATGTTCTCAATTTAACATTGCGTGTAGGACAGCAGATTTGTACCAGAAGAGGTTCTGTTTGCTGTAGATGTTTGTACTCAGTTCCCTGCCCACCTCCCCGAGCTGAAGCAGGATTTCAACGAGTTCCTCCTTGTACAGGCAGACATGTTCACCTGTTCCGCCTAGACATGTCAACAGTATATACACAGCGGCCTGATTGTAATGTCAGTAATGGAGAGGTACAGCCATGGTATAAGAAAACTTCTGTATTGTAGTTCTCCTAGCGGCATTTTCCGCGCCTCTAACTCAAAACGCAAGTTTTGTGACGACCATCTGGTTTTTTCTGCAGCTGCTGTTTGTAGCCCTACACGGCCAGGAATAAAACACAGCAGCCTGATGCCTGAGGAAAGCCTTCCCGTGGTTCCTCATCAATTTTCTGCCTTGACATATATTGCTGTTGAAGGAAATGTCGCAGCCGCAGGAGCACTTATAGACCAAACAAAGCTCCCTGGCCGTGACTCACGACACATACAACCTTCATGAAAGTCTAACCCAAAAAGCATCTTACATTTTGATTAATTTCATTGCCATTATTGGCATCTTGATGCCATAAATCAATATGAAGAGGCTTTTAGGCTGCGGCCTTTTGGTAAGGATAAATGTAGGTTTTTAAAGTTTTTTTTCTGGTCGCTTTGGTTTCCTATTCAACATATGTATAAACTTTCACAAGGAGGATATGTAAAGCTGTGCTGAGGCCTCGGGCATTTGCGTGACTCTTGATACATTATGAAATAAGGTTAGAGCATGTTGAAACCTTTCGTTTGCCGCAAAGCATAGAAGAAGTTACACACCACTATGTAACTGACAATATGGCTGACCATTTCCACAGTGCGCTTGTTGTAAAGTTCAAAACTCTTTCATAACCAATCAATGACTCTGCTAAGAACTTGTGTTATGTATGTATAAGTATGCTAAATAATGTTAATTGCTTGTGAATAAATGAATAATGCACTGTAATGGGTCTGAAAATGGTCAGGTACTTGCACACGTGATTGCCATTGGAAGCAAATGGCTTTTTTTAATGTGGTGTCAAAAGTAGCTACAATAATATGAGACTGCGTTGAGACTTGCTTTCAAAATATCATATCTGATACACATCACAACAGTAATTTCTTTTCTATTTTTGCAATAAAAGTCATGAATGTTTTTTTCAACAGCATGTTATGGATTTCCAATTATCGTAACTTGAATTATGCTGTAATTAGACATAGACTGTTCAATTAAATTGGCTAATAGTTCCTTTCCGGTCGGAATTTTAGGTCCATTCACGTTACTCCCTTTGCCATATGTACTTAGAGAATTGGTGAGGAATAAGGCGAGTTCTCTGAGCACATCTTTAAGGTCGGACCGAGACCTACTCTTAAAATGGCCAATATTTCATTTTTTATTTTGTGAGAAGTAACGTTAGACTGTTAAAGTCGCCAAGTATTTTGTATTTATTTTTACACAGAAACGCAATTTTTTTAATGATAAAGTCATGAGAGACTTTGAGCTCTTACCTAAGGGTTCACTGATACAGACTCATGTAAAATGATAGCACATACCGTCGATTACGTTTCCTTATATTCTAAACCTATAACCAGCTACAGCATTGATATCACTTTCGGTATATAACCTTTTCAATTGTGACTTCCTTTTTCAAAGAAGCCTCTGAAATATGTCGCTTGAAAAGTTTTCAAATCAGCTAACGTTATATAACTCTTGTTGTACAAAACTCCTCACACATTTATATAGGGCTCTGGGAGCTCAATGGTGACAACGCTGCAAAATTCTGCTTTACAAGTGCTTCTCGTGTTTGGTTGGCAATAACCCCTTCAATCTGAATTCGCAGCATTAGAAGTACTCTGCTTTGTTGCTTTCTTACAGATATTTTCCAGCCAATCATACTAGCAGCTGCACGGTGTTCCGTTCTAACATAAGCGTAAGACATCAATCATTTCGTAACCAGCTTATGACTTCTTTACTTCGATACACTACTTAGCTTTATGAGTTTTTTAAATGTAACAGAGGGAAAAGTTGGTGTACAGGATGGCATGATAAATTTAAAAACAAAAAAACAAAAAAAACAAGAGATAAAGTGACACGTTGAATACAATTGAGCTGTGAATGTGTGATTATGTTGAGAACAAAATCAAGACTCATTCGCATGATACATTATTGTTTCTTCCTTTATTAATAGATACTAAATCGGTCAGGGAGTTTGTTCCGTCTCAACATTAGTCACGTTGTTATTTTACCAAAGGATATGAAGCAAAATATCAAACATTAACAGCTGTGAAATATAGATACACCAAAAAGACAGGAAAACCGGGAGGCATTAATTTGAATCCGCAATTTTGTTGGACATATTGGACACTATTGTATTCCGGACAAATTTTGCAATTTCTTTCCAAGTGTGCACCTCCAATAGAATAGATACTAGGTATCAATTGTTAGGCCAATGCTTTGTAGCAGAATTAAATATTAGCTGTCCAAATTCCTGGGCAAAGGTAAATTTTTTGTCATATCAATATAAACACAAATGTAGCCAGAGACATACTGCATAAATCATGGCTTGTTAGCAAATATATAAATCATATGCAAACTTCCACCCTGATGCTGAAAGTACTTGGAAAAAAACTAGTGTCCAGTGGGTTGTACCACTCTAAACGCATTTGCTCAATTTATTAAAAATGAAACTTCGGGAATAGCACAAATTTAAAATACATCATGAATTTCATATGACTACAATGGACACTCCTAATTGCACTCATCTTAAATAATTATGTATCTGTTTCGGTACAGTAAGTTTTGTGTAAGCCTAGATAGCAGCCATGAAGAAATGTTCACCCAGGTTGTACTCAGTGTTCTGATTTAAGCTTCCGGTTACCATTCACTGGTCTTATGGTCAACATGAGTTACAATAAGAGCAACAAGAAAAGAAACAACATTTTTTAGTCTGAAATTTGTCAAAGAGAGGGATTACAGAGATGTGAGCTGCCTCCATATTTCTGCTTGCCTTACGTAAAGAGCACTAATATTTAAGCTGCGCTTTTACTATCACAGCATGCGTGTACCCGACTGGGTGTTATCTGCAACAAAAATACATGATTCCTTAGCAGTACCTAATTTGCCCAAATGTTTAGCGGGCGAAAGTTTGAGAATAGTATTCTTACTTTCCTCAAACGAAAAGCTTTTGTATAATCACCAGCATGTCTCGTCAAAAAGCAGTTGTTTTTCCATTGCTTGGTAAATCGTACTATAATAATTGTTGTGGCATCAGATAAAAAATATAGGAAGCCCATGCAAACAATACATCAAGGCTTTACCATCGCTGTATGAAAAATGGATACATGCAGATACCGAGTAGAAAGATAAGCGGTAATTTTATGCATGATTTCGAGGAAAAGTCTGATTGGCAAATCAACTGTCACGTGTTGGGGGGTGGGGGTTGCGTTCTTTGTGTAAAAGCACGTCCAATGCGGGCATAATTAGCGCAATTTCTGAAATAATAGCACCAAAAGAAGCCCTTTAGCTCCCCTTCCTCGTTGCTAATTACCAGGAGAATGACTTATTTGAACCATTTTCATTTATTTAAATGGACGCACTGTGACGGCTGGTTTCAATTGGGGAGAACGGCCTACGTAAATGACTGCTAACGGTACGCAACCCGTTGCAAACGACAATTGATTCTTTAGTAACTATTACGCACCATCGCTTTTCCCCAGTATTCACAAAATTGATGTAGTATTCATTACGTCTATCAACATAGAGTCTACATGAACTCCTGGATACACTTTTCTCTTCTTGCTTTTAACAATGTATTTGTATATTCATACATATATTCACTAGGACATCGCTTTCCAAAGAGATTCGTATGGGAAAAGACCCTCAAGGCCAACACACAATATATCTGAGAAGAAACTTTTCAGGCATTTAAGTATAGCACACTATACATGTGTTATATTGATGCAACCATTTCTATTTTTTCCAGAAAAGGGGGCCAGCCCATTGGTCAAAGAAAGATTCCTCTAAATATTATACTTTACACAAGCAAGAAGCAGGTATCCCGAATGGTTTAACATGGACTGCTTTAAATATTGATTTGTGTGGAAAATATAAGTGTCACGTGGACTTTCATGTAACATGGACTTGATAGCTAAGAGTATTCTTGGGCAGTCACAAAAGTGAAATGTCCTGGAAGTAAGACAACAGCCCGAATGTGCGAAACATGTGTCTGGTATTGGGGTGCCTAACAACCCAGGGATCAATGCGAATCCCCTATGCCATGCCGTGCGGCTCACAGCTTTCTGAGTTTAAACCGAGGCAGGATCATTGACAGGTTGGAGGCGGGTCTTTCTTAGTGTGAGGTTTCTAGGAGAGTGGAGTGCTCCAGGTCGGCGGTGCTCAATTGGTGAGGCTGACTTCAAGAAACAAGAGGATGCAAGTGGAAAGCTGTATCTGGATTACCAAGAATTTCAGAGAAATGTCCATTACATGGTGCAGTACGCAAAGAGACATATATTCCTTTTGGTGGGGAGGTTTCGTCAGCAGTGGCACCAGGCTTGCTACATTATAGCATCACGGTGTGCTATCAATAGGAGATTGGTGTCGACCAGACTGAAGTGATACCACCCAGCAATCCGCATCCCTCTCGGTCTACACACAAGGCTGCACAGTGGTGTTAGGGACATCTAACAGGACCACAGATCAATGGAGGAATGGGATGTGGTCGAGGAAGTCATAATTTTGCCCCAGTTTTCATGATGGGAGGATACGGGTTAGATGTGTGCCTTGAGAGCCATTTGTAGATGGATGCATGGTGGAACATGGCCATTGCGGAGGAGGCAGCGTGATGAAGGGGGGGGGGGGGGGAGAACGGTGACAGGAAGAGCAAAACTCGTCAAGGTAAACGGGAATCCAAGAAGCCAGCGCTATGTGAATGGGATGCTGTCAACATTCACTGGATGGTTCCAGCAACGGCCTACTGTTATTATCAGACAATGCACGGCCTCATGCTACACGAGTCAGCCTGTAGTATCTCCAGCAGCACGACATCCCAATGTTGTCATGGCCAGCTTGATCTCATGATTTGTCCCCCCCCCCCCCCCCAGTGCACATTTATGGGATGTGCTTGACTATCTTATTCGGAACGAGTACGGCGATCCTACAGTCACCCTGGACTCACTGGCAGAGGGGCCCACAGACCAGTGGAACCACATTTCCCAGGTCTATCTCTCTGTGCAACGTCATCTGTTAAAAAGGGTAGTCGCATACAATAAGCTGGATAGAAACTGTTTGCAACTACGCCCTAATATATTTCTAAAACCAAAACCACAGTGTTGATTATTGTAGCAAATAAAGGCTATCCCATTAACAAAGCATAATGCACCAGTTCTCAAGAATGGTTGCCTGATCAACAGGGCACTTGAGATATAAGCACAGACGCAAATCAAGAACGTTTGAATTTTAACTTTTGAGTGTCAAGCATGAGCCACCTGAAACTTGACATAGACAAGTATATCATCTAAAAGTTATGGCTTCCATATGCTTACCTTTAATTGTAAATTCAGCCTGATTTTGGATTTGCTAAGGATATTTTTTGTTTGTTTGAAATAAATCATTTTTATTTTCATGTATTGTATAGCTGAGAAAAAATGATGTGATCGGTGCAGCCAGATCTTTAACGGACAAAGCGTACATCTAGGCTTAACTTTTGTATAAAATGCAAAGCACAAGGCAATGTCTAAGCTTTTTGTATTATTCCATCAGTACTGGACACAGATGACATTATTTTTTTCGGCTTGTCAATTTACCACTATAGATATGCTTTTTAGGCAGCCACCATACAGAATCATTGCGAAGTCAATATCAATATCCCCAAGCCATGATTCGGTATTGTTGATGGGACGCCTTTTAGGCTTCCACCATGAAGAATCATTGAAAAGTCAACATCGATATCCCCAAGCGATGATGCGGTACTGCTGAAGATTACAGTTTTCCCCATGTTGCGATGAAAAAGCATAAATAGACACACACACACACACACACATATATATATATATATATATATATACATGTATATATATATATATATATATATATATATATATATATATATATATATATATATATATATATATATATATATATATATATATATCTGTGTGTGTGGATTGCCCAACAGCTATAATGAATAACTAATGAAGGGGTTCTTCAGACATACAGAATGCACAGGACAGTAACAATCAGTTTGCAAGTTGAAATAGCATTAATAAATTAGGACTAGCAGCAAGCACACTTGCAACAGACCTTAGGAGCGTAAGTCTAGGTTGTTCGAAAAAGGGGCAAAAATAGGGAAAAAAGATGTGTATCTTCATTTAAGCAGTTACCTCAACAAGCAGCAGAAAGGCAGTTTACTAACTTCATATCAGTGGGGGTTTAATCTAGACCTGCCCATGCGAAGCTGCTTGTGAGTTATTTTTCCGAAACTATCACCTAACGTGAAACAATCTGGAATTTGATGGCGAAAGAACAGTACGTTTGCAAGTCTTATTTTAAAGATTGAAAGTGTTGGGGAAAGTTTGGCATCATCCGGTAAGTCGTTTCAAAGGCGAATGGAGGACTGTAGAAACGAAGTAAAGTAACGATCAATCCTGCAGTTGATTTGTCCTAGTTGAGGGTACCTGTGGAGGAGGTGGCTAGTTTGGAGTAAGTCCAGTGCTATTTTAAATGATGCAAGAGAGTAGAAACTAGGTGATTGTGGTGTGTAGCCTCCGGAATGACAGGGTCTCCGAAATACAAAGTATCGTGGGTTTCTTTGTCTCGTTTACATAAAAAGAGTACCAAAAGTTTAATGTCCCTGAATGTCATGCACCAGATCCGTCCCCACATAGAGAGATGGCCAGATCAGTGTTAATGCGAATCTTAATGACTTCAGGATCATAAATGATTTCGAGAATGCTATATTATATTATCAACGATATCGGTAATATAAATTAAGAGTAGGAGGGGCCGTGAAAAGAGCCCTGAGAAACGCCTGTCGCTATACATGTAGCTAACCATGAAAAGCTTTGACCCTTATGAAAACCCGTTGTTGTCGATTAAGAAGATAAATATTACACCAATCAATAATTGGTGGGGAAATGCCCACTTGAGTCAGCTTAAAAAGGAGACCTTCGTATCACTCGCGGTCAAAGGCTTTAGAAATATCAAGAGAAGCCACTCTGCCCCCTTTGCCTAGTTGTAGGATATTGTACATTTTCTGGACTTTGCTTATTGATTGGTTTATTGTGGAACTATAAGAAACAAAGCCAGAATTTTGCCTGCTCAGTAGATTATTGTTCATTAAGTACTCATACAGCTTATTGTATATTCATCTTTCAAAGACCTTTGATGGTACGTTGCATAAGGAAATTAAACGGCACTTTAAGTTTAATTGTGTATTGGCTCTCTAGTGAACCGGGCATATATTTGCTGTTTTCCACTGCGCAGAAAATTTACTAGTACATCAAGAAATATTGAATAACTTGCTATGGGACTCAAAAATACTTGGGCTAGTTTGTTTAAGAAGAAACTTGCTCATGCCATCAGGGCCTGTTGCGGAACTATTTTTTAAGCGAGGCAATGACTTTAACAATATCGTTTACATTGAATACAAAAGGGTCCAGTCCGGCATTTGTTCCACACAAGCAGGTAGTTATGGTGAGTTGTCGTCTGTAGGTGTTCTGCACTGGCTAGTAAAATTTTGATTAATAACTTCAGCTTCCTCAGTATTGTTAGAGATGATGTTGTCATTTTCGAAGAGGAGTGGAATGCTAGGGTGCAGTTTGTATCTGAATATTGATTTGGACAAGTTCCACCACTTCTTTACATTAATTTCTTAAAAGTTTTGTTCATATTGAAGTTTGGAAAAATTGGTCCGGATTGCCTACTTGTTTGCCGACACAGAAATATTCAGGCAGACTTGGAAAGTTGGTACAGCCTTTCAGTAGCAGCTGAAGAATTGCCATTGCTTTTTTTCACAGAGATTGTGTCCATGCTCGGCTACGTCTGCGTATAAAGATCTTGGAATTAGGTTTGTCCTTGGGTCTGATATGCACGTCTTTCTTCAAGGAATGACTTCTTTTGCAGTATCAATAAATAAATGATTCCAATACTTTACGTACTCTTCCACTGTATTGAAAAGATCAAAAGCAATGAAACAAGGGCCATGGAAGGAGCTTCCGTCAGTTCATCAAAGTTACCTCCTTTGTAATCCCAGACAGTTCTTCTAAAAGCGTGGTCATTAGACAAGGTTATAGAAACATAGTACAAAAGACTAGAAACGATGATTTGGTTCAAAGCAAATATGTTTGTGTGCCTGGAAAATTTGTAAATATGGCCAGATGAAATTTCAAAATGCAAAGACCCTGACCTTTGGAGGTCACATGTTAATTACAAAAATGTGCATTGTTGTAATACCTGCAATTTGAGCAAACATGACTAAAATTAGATAAAAATTTCAAAGGGCAAAAAACCCCTTGACCATTGACCTTTAGAGGTCACATGCGAATTACAAAAATGTGCGATGTTCCAATACCTACGATACGAGTGCAGCATGGTTATATTTGGATGCAAATTGACCAAGTAATGGCTGGATGAAACTTCCATAGGTCCAAATAACCTTGCACTTTGATCCTTAGAGGTTAATTGTAAATTAAAACAAAAACGCAGTGTTGCAATACCCGCAATTGGAGTCCAACATGTTTAAAATTTGGATACAAATTGACCGAGTTATTACCAGACGAACCTTTTTAAACGGCAAAATGACAATCACCTTTGAGCTTTTGAGGTCACATGTAAATTAGAAAAATGTACAGTATTATAATGTCTACAATTTGAGCGCAGCATGATTAAAATTAGAGAGAAATTGACCGAGCTATGGCTAGAATATAATTTCAAATGGCAAATGACCTTGAACTTTGAGGTCACATACCAATTACAAAAATGTTTGGTGTTACAAACATGATTATCGAAGTGGATTTGTTACCTGTAACTATAATAATATTGCAGATGTTCAAGATTTAAATTTCCAAATGGCCCTAACTTGCACAATTTTCAAAATCACCACCCCCCCCCTTCATGAAAGATATGACTTCATATCTGGAACTATAATCACGGCACGTTTGGCGTTTCTAAATGTTATAGTGTCCGAGAAAACTGTCGGACAAAATTGCTGGTGAAGAACAAAGAAAGCACGAAAGAAAGAAATAAAAACAAGCAGGAACAGAATGTCTGTGTTGACACACAGACAAATATAAAAGTGGTCCTAATTAGCTATCGGAGGAAGAACACCACAAGATTTACCCAGGTGAATCTGTTATAAGCAGATCAAGGATGTTATCCAAAAAATGGTGGCGCGAGTTGGCTCGTGATTTGGAATGAATGATTGCAAGCAATAAGGGCAACGAGCTTGTATCTGGCTCGCTGTCAGCCTGAATCTGTTGCCCACTTGGAAAAGCTATCATGAAAATCACAGGTTATAATAATATATTGGGACTTAATTCCGTAGCTTTATAGATAGATTCAGAAAGGTGGCAGAGAAATGCAGCACATTCTTTAGCAAAACTGGCCCGGTGGGCGATAATAAACTCCAATTAAGGCTAGGCCATGAACGGTAAAGATTTGAGCCCAGAGCCATCCACAATTTTCCGATTAAAGTTCGCAGCGGTGGTTATACGATAAGGAATTTCTGACGTATATAGCAACTCCACTACAGTGCCTGGTCCGGTCGCGTCAAAGATGAGGCTGGAAACCTACCATATAAGTGTCATGAGGAAATTAAAGAAGAGAACAAACATATTTACGGGGTATACAACGATCATAACTGATTTGCACAAACATGAAAATATGTGAATCAACACCATTATTAGAGAACGTCAGAAAAGAACAACAGCAAAAACAAGGCATATAATGAACAGGGTGAACCTTGCATTGTTCAAATGGTGAGACAATATCTGGAATACATTAGACATGAAAGGCAAAAATTAGGTACCATCGGATTGAGACGGTAAAGAAGATTCGAAATGATTGTCATTAATGAAATATACCTGTTGTTTTAAAAGACGAGCACATAAGTTTATGACCTGATGACGCAGTTATGCTTCACCAATTTTAAAAATTGCAATACTAAAAACAAGCGTATGCAGACTTAAATAATCCAAAAACTATATTATATACACCTGTGCATTATCTAAAAAAATTCACCATGACAACAGGATTATGGAGTATAAACAAGAACAAAGTTAATGTGGCATCACACTCACCATAACATCGATGCATTGTGTGCATGACACGTAAGTATTACTGACGACAGGACATACAACCAAATAAATTTACCATAAAACGAAAGTTGGTAATATCGCAATTCTTATGGATATAAAAAAGCCGACAACTTGTAGTTGTGATATATGTGTTACAGGGGCTCCACTTACACATCAAAGTCATCAAAAATGAAGCAAGCCGATGCTTCAGTATGTATTTCAAGTTACTGCCTGTAAATGGAACACACAGTCATGTATTATTGCACACTGTGTTAGCATGATTTTGAATAAAGCACCACATTGAAGTATAACTGACAGGAGCATACATGTATACAAACTTTGCTCAAGCTCAACAGTTCGTGGAACACAACCTTCGAGCGAAATAACGAGGCAAGCCGGTGCTTCAGTATGTATCTTAGCACATGGAACACACAGCCGCGTATTATGGCATACAGTGGAAACATCAGTTTCACATTCACATTCAAGTGTAACTGATCAGAACATATTTTTTTAAAGTTTAACTAAAAGTTAAACAGTTCGTATAACACAACATTTGAGCAAGGATAAGTCAACCAAAGAGCATGTAGGGAGTTATGGCAGTGAGAATGATATTCAACGAATGCTGTGAAAAATAATGCGACTCAACTTGCAGTGAAGAAAATTTCGAACACATAATACAGGTGCACGCAAACAAACGTACATACCAATATGACACGCATACATTGGCGTGCATGTAAGTCCCTTGTATAGGTTTCATCCTGAGAGAAGGGTCTGCAAAACAGAAAATATGTCAACTATGAACGGTATTGATCGAAATGCACGATACTTGCAAATTTTCACTTTGAAGGCCATGCAAAAATGAAATCTACGTTTGCACAAATAAATACAGATGTAATAATATTGATTCACTTTTACATGAGTACGATTATCATGAACCCATGTTTGGTGGAAAAATAATACTTTGAACCATACTATGGAAGTAAGCGTAGAGCTCGGTGTAAATTTTAGAGCTAGGTATTGGTTGTTAATACAAATTTGCAGTATATCAATAACTATAGCAATAAAGCAAGTCCAGCGCAGTGTATTGATATGCAGTCCGAATTATCACAAGTTTCAAGATAAGCGAAGGAACAATACGGAGACAGAAGTTCACCAGATACCTGCATTAAGATCAGCACTTGATATGTGTATCAAGATCTTCTCAGTTGTGAATCTGAACAATGCGTCCTGGTGACGCTTGACCCTATGTATTTGGTTCATGTATATGAGCGTCCATTGTTGGACCAGCAGGGTGGATTTGTGTGTTACGCTTCATAGCTGGCACTAAGAACATGATATGGGCTCTCTTACGGGTAAGGCTTTCAAATATGAAAATGTTATTGGCCTTTTCCTTGCTTCATACACATTTTGCCAGGCTCTGTAGCGGATAAATTAACAAAAGTGGCCCGAGGTTTTTCATCCTGCTTCTCACCAACTCTGTGAGAATGCCCTATTCCTATCTATCTATCTATCTATCTATCTATCTATCTATCTATCTATCTATCTATCTATCTATCTATCTGTCTGTCTGTCTGTCTGTCTGTCTGTCTGTCTGTCTGTCTGTCTGTCTGTCTGTCTGTCTGTCTGTCTGTCTGTCTGTCTGTCTGTCTGTCTGTCTGTCTGTCTATCTATCTATCGATCGATCGATCGATCTATCTATCTCTTGATCTATCGATCTATCGATCGATCGATCTATCTATCTATCTATCTATCTATCTATCTATCTATCTATCTATCTATCTATCTATCTATCTATCTATATATATATATATCTATCGATCGATCGATCGATCGATCGATTTCTTGATCTATCGATCCATCCATCTATCTATCTATCTATCTATCTATATATATATACATGCATATACATATATATATATATATATATATATATATATATATTTATTTATATATATATATATATATATATATATATATATATATATATATATATATATATATATATATATATATATATATATATATACATATATGGTGTTTCATGGCGGTAAACCAAATTATCCGGAGTAAAGGACAGGTGAGCAGATTGCTTTTACGTATCAAAAACTGTGTTTACAGTTCGTTATCAAAACTGTTGTTGTACTCTCACTCAGGATTTATTTCTTCAAAGTTTTAGGAAATCAAATTTTTATTTATGGAGATAAATTACCTCAAAAGTAACTGGCAAACTGATATCAGTTATTTGGAATGGTCAACGGCAAAACGATAATACAGTCCAGAAACTAAGGCAGAATATTTATACAAATTAGAGTATCACACGATCACACGAACCCTACTCTTTTTTTCCATTTACATTTCCCGAACAAAGTATTTATTTCTGCATCAACGTTTTAGATCCACTGAGATGTACGACTCGGATCGTTGTTTTGGGTACTGTACACAAACTGTAATAAAAAATGGATATAAATGGTCTTTTCCTGCACTCTTAATGTTTTACTATTGCATTGTACATCTTTAAAAGTCACGACTATATTTGATATGGATTCTACCTGTTCAAATGTGCCAGTTTATTAGTATTGCCCGACTGTACTTGACAAAAATATACCTGCTTGAATTTATCAATTTATCAAAATTGCCTCCGGTTGTAAAGTTTGTCGCAAAATGTTGTGTTAAATAGGCTGTAAATGTTGTGGCAGGCTTTCTTTGGGCTGACGGTCATGATTTGCTGAATGAATTGTCACTCAAATTGTATCTTTAAGTGTGAGTCTTTGACTTATAATCGAGTATTGGACTTATTTCATAAATAGCCGCTCGTATTATACACAACGTTTTGCTTGATCCCTCGAAGTGTCTGGATGGGTAGAAGCTTCTGAAATGCCATGCAAGGCTGCACGCGGTGCTGATGAGAGATGGTTTTCTAAAGTGTCTGAGTACTTATTAATGGTGCTGTTTGTTTGTTTGTTTGATTTTCTTGATCAATTGCCATTACATTAAATTGTTATATGCCGTTTTTGCATCAAGGCTACCAGATGTCTCTTATTTGAAAAAAAAACAAGTGTTGATAATAATACAAACTGGTTATATCTCTTGTGCAACAGTATATAAGTTTGAACATATTTATTTATCCTGGATTGCCTAATAGAGCATCTAGATACTAAAAAGTTGGCTCTCTTGGCACGGAGAGACGCACAGTATATATATACAAAAACACACAAGATGCATCAAAAAGTTAACAGTACAATCATTGCTGAAAATAAAAAATGTATTTTCAGTACAATCATAGATGAGGTAAACAATATATCAGTGCATAAAATATGGAAATTTCAAAAGATGCAGATAAGTTTGCATCTTAGCGATAACACATAGATTGCAGGACTACACTCTTTTTCTCTTTTGTGATATTATTGCCACATAGAAGTTTCTCCCTCAGGAAACCAGAGACAGACATATGGAATACGCAGAGGTAATTGATATACAAAACGTCTGGTATCGGCTACATACTTTTGAACACCTTCAAACATTTCAGTATTTAATTCATTCTATGAGTCTTTGCTACCATACAAGAAAATTTTAACTGAATGGTCGCTAGCAATAATCACTATCATGGTAGGCTGAACATTGGGAGCACTTATAAGCATGGTGGTTTTTAAGAGATGTTTCCTGAGAACGTAGAGGAGTGGACAGAAGAGAAAAGAAATGTTTCTCGTTTTCAGTGTAGTAAGAACACGTACAATCGGGAAGTGGAATAATATTGACTTTGTGAAGGTCATGGTTAAGCTTAGAGAAATCAAGACGCGTTTGGGTGTGGCAGATGTTGGAGAAGCGGTCGCCAGTAGAATAGAAGTCAGGGACATTATGAACAGCAAACAAAGTAGCTTTGCGTCTGGATTTGAATATTTGTAAAGAAACATGATCTCTGATGTCAGAGGGCCGATTGTTCCATAGCTTGATAGTATCGGGGAGAAAGGAATTACTATATCGCTGAGTTCTATATGTAAAAGGTCGACCAGACATAGAATGGTGTAAGGTCCAAGCCCTAAAAAAACTGGGGTTGAGATGTTGGACAGGTATGCAGGAGTGAGGTTATGGCGCATATTGTAAAAGGTATTTAGCTTCAGGTATATGCGTCTATCAGCAAGCTTAGCCCAGCGGGGTTCCTGAAGTTTAATAAGTGAAATACGTCTTAAAGCACCGGTACATATTTTAGCTGCTTCGTAATGGGTGGATTCAAGAAGGACAGGTAGGCCTTTGCCGTAGTTATCGAGCAGGACACAACCGTATTCAAGAATGGGTTGAATCATCCAAAAGTACAACCTGACCCGATTTTTGCGGGAGAGTTTATACTTGAACCTGCGTAGGACAGCAATGCGCTGGCTAGGTTTGTTGGTCATACGAGTTATATGAGCACGCCAGGACAAGTCACTACTGAGAGTAATACCAAGGTGTGTGTGGATGTCAGCCTCGGGGAGATTAGGGGGGGGGGGGTGTATGGTTTATCCGTTTGACAGACAGCATAATTGACAGGGACTTCAGGGTAATCAAAATGACATACCATAATTTATTCCAATTACAAATGACAGCAAAATTCGTGTTTAAGCCACGCGAATAATGCTCTGGATTTTGAAAATTCTCAATATGCTTGTGTCGTCAATAAAAAGTCTGACACTACAAGTTATGACATAAATAAGATCGTTTACATGGACCAAGAACAAAAGCGGACCGAGTATGGAACCCTGGGGTACGCCGGCTTTAAAAGGTAGCCAAGAAGACCACGAATTTCAATATACTGAAAGCGGTTAGATAGGTAACTTGCAATCCATGACAATAGAGGATTACAAATATCTAATTGACGAAATATTTTTGTTTTCAAGTGACAAGATTAGTGACTGTCAAGAATTTGAATAGAGCATTTTATATCAGTCGTTCAAAGACTTTGGAGACATCGCATGAAAGAGAGATGGGAGGGGGGGTAAGTGCTTTAAATCCGTCTGTTGGATTTTTCATCAACATACCAAACAGGAGTTCTCTTCCGGGAAACGGAGAAATGGGAGATTTCAAAGGATAGTTTAAAGATATTTGCCATTGGTTGCCATATAGATCCAGGAGTATTTCAAGTACTATATTCCTATGTTGTCAGGGCCAGACGCAGGGGAAAGTCTGAGAAAAGATAAGACTTGCCTTATAATGTCGACATCAATATAAATATCATTTAAGCGCGCCTCTCTTAGAAATGTAAACTCTGGCAGAGGTGGGGCATCTACACCGAAAGTAGTTTTGCATTGACTTGTGTTGAAAAATTCGCGTTTTTCGGTGATACGAGAAAAAAATTGTTCAATGAAGGGAGGTATTTTCAATTCAATATTATCTATTCGAAGTATGATAAACAATGATAAGGTAATCAATATAAGAATTTAATTTAGATTACTGTTATCAGTGTCTCGCAGATAAACGTGGCAGCTGCATTTTAGTGTTTCAGCGTGCTACTCCATGCCTCAATTGCAACAATACATATAATGTATAAATTATGTGCAGCTTGTGACGTGAATATTACTGTCTCAGCCCCGTTTATGCCGTGCAAAGTTTGGCAATTGCTAAATCATATACACCACAACAGTTGAACTTGCATATAAATATTCAAGATTTGGGCTAGGAGCAAGCAATCTTTATGTATTGAACTATGCACAAAAAATATGAGATAACAAGAGGGAACTATGCAGACGAAACAATAATAAAAATACGAGGGTGCATAAAGCAAATAAAAAATATATAGGGGGCAGATAGATAAATCTTTAAAAAAGAATAAAAGTCAGCAATGCACATGAAATAGATAAAACGAGACTGCAACTAATGTCGAAGTACCTATGATGAACGTCTCTGAACTATCAAATGGATGCATTGTTAATATACTTTTTAAAAACGTCATGAATTGTAGTACCAGCATGCTTATGGTCGCTTGTAATATAATAATAGTCCCTGGCAACAGCTCTCCTCAGCGAATAAAGAGAATGGGGGGAAGATGTTTACTCAGTCACAAAGTGAAAAGAGTTACACCGTGTAGGGTAAAAAGAGTACACTATACAGAAGAAAGTTCATAAATAGTAATAGCTGGTGAGCTATACCCACGATACAGAATAGACAACAAAGAATAGGAGGAGAGAAGGAAATATGCAAAGTTAGAATCACTTCTAAACAGTAGTAATGAACTGTCCAGATGAAACAATACTAAATAATATAAGTGAGCTGTGCATGTGGAGGGTTTGAAATAGATAGAATGAATAATCCACAATGACACTATAAGATATCATCAGTAACCTACGCACATGAAACATTATAGATATTAAGAAATTATATACCCCAAAGTGCCTAAAAGAATACTTTGTCAAGAAAAACACGACCCCCATTCACAGATTTCAACCCAGGAATGACAGCAAAGTTAAAATAGCAAAACACAGAGAGTCGAGAGTTACTAATAAAATTGGAAATTCATCTTCCAATTACAACATAAAAAAAAATTCACTCCGAGCTAGAGACATACTACCATTTAAAACAGCTGACAGGTGGCTTTAAACCAGTCTTCACATCTTCAAAAATAGATTCTTTATTAACGACAGACTCGGGGGGGGGGGGGGGGGGGTCCCGAGACGTATAGGCCTAATCATAGAGCTATCAATTCAAATTAAATAGTTTAAAGTAATAGTAATTAATTACATCTGAGGACAGAGGTAAGTGTATGAAAATGAAAATAATAAAATGCTCTGCAGATAAAGCAGTACAAGAGAATATGTTGAAATATGCACTTGAATAGCATATACTAGATTTAGTTCATTTTGCATTATAGAATCAAAAGTATCTCTGCGGAGCAATATTGCGTCTTTTGTGAGGCACCGGTGGGGTTAGAATACAACAGAGGCATAACTATTCAACATAAGGCATAACAGATGTGTCTTTTGATGGATGATGAATATGATAAATATATATATATATATATATATATATATATATATATATATATATATATCTATATATATATATATATATATATATATATATATATCAATTGATACTATTTGCAATATGTCATCCCTGCCAGGAGAGACATAATAATAAAAGGGAAGTATGGAAATGAACAGAATAAAAAAAAATGGGCATGCACTAAACTGTGCACATAAAATATAAAATGATAAGAGGAACCGTGCTGATCAAATTGTACGGAATTATAACTGTAATCTATGGAAAGAGAACAAATTAAGATACCAAAGTATTTTCTATATTTATATTTTAATTGGTAATATGTGCAAATCTTAAAACTGTCTTTCGAAATGGATAAATTATGTTGTGGCTCTTCGAACCATTGGCCAAGGGATTCAGGAGACAGATATATACAAGCTTGAATCTGAAAAAAAATCTATTATAAAACTTGGTTTGACGTTGTAGGTTAGAAAGCCAGTACTCGTGATGTCCTCAGGAGTAACCATAATAAAACGGCACTCGTGGTCACCACAAAAAGAAATTTGCTCTATTTCATTATATATTTAAAGATATCTGTTGCTTGACCCAAAAGTCGTCTGTGCAATTTTATATCGTTACATATGACAGGGGCATCAAGGGCTGCTCAACGTTTCTGCCATACACAGACCGATATTTTGTCATCCCGTAAACCGCTTTTGATTCATCTGATTGCATTAACAATAAAATTCGATCTTGAACACCTGCCAATTGCTGTATGTAATACATTAATAGATTACCATTTCATATTCACCAAGAACATGTTGGCCGCATAATAAATACCCAAAAAGTAACGTTAAATCTTACACAGCTGAAACTTTGATAGATGAAATCAAATTTCTTTTGGATAATACGTTTGTTCAATGCGGCCCATTAGTTTTTTTAACAAATAAAAGGCATTCCAATGGGCAGCAACTGCTCTACGCTGCTTGCTTATTTATATATAACCTGGCTTGAATTTAAGTATATGGATAAATTGATGAAAAGGGACTTTCAAACGGCTACAAAATTATCAAACAAAGCAATGTATATGGATAACATTGCTTATGTAAATGTACAAAATGTCAGTGAAACTATTAAAGAAGTTTATTTAAAAGATATCTCTTAGTAAGGTAACAATTCAGATAGTTTCAGAGATGCGTTTTTGTATTTGGATATTCTGCTCTCAAACGGCAGGTTTTGCATTAAAGTCTATCACAACACAGACAAGTTTAACTTTGAAGCAGTTATCTATCCTTTCCCTGACACTAATATTCCGGAAACCTTTGAATATAACACATTTCTGTCACAGATTTTGATACTCGGTCGAATCTGTTCTAACTCTCACGACCTTGTATTATTTGCAATAGACTTAAGTCAAGAGGACTCAAATCTGCATTTTTGATCAAATATTTCTAGGATTTTTGCTGTAAATATCCAAATATGTTTAGATTTTTGGCTTCAATAGTTTTAGAGATTTCAGACTTGCCTGTTTGGGAGTTACGTAACCTTAACTTTTCGGTATGATTCTGGTTTAATATTTACCTTATGTACACTTTAGGCTAGCTTGTTTTCTGTCAGGTTGAACCCCCAGGGGCAATTAGTAGCAAACAGCTATTGACGACAGTTACACGCTTGCCGAATAGTCCATTATATCTGGTTAAGAAAAAAAAAATATTTTGATTACATTTTCTTGACTTAAACGCCAATGACTTTCATCCTTTTCTGACATGTCCTACAAAGTTTGATGCAGTTATCCAGAGAGTTTATTGTTAGATACATTTTTAGAAAGTTTGGCTGCAATGATTCTATAGATTTTGGTCATACCTGTTTCGCTACTTAATTTTATTTTTTGGTATCATTCTGTTCCATTATACACTTTTCAAATAATTTACGTTTACATGTTTTCTGTCAGGTCAAAGGTTGTGGTGGGTACCATTGTTGCAGTATTGATAGGATTCCCCTCGGTACCCTAGGTGGTGTAGCTGCAATTGTTTATTTTATAATCACTGGGACTGGCTATAATGCCCCAGTTTGTTTTTACCTCTGTTCTACACTGGCATGTAGTTTATCTAAGGTAAGCTATCCACCTAGAAAGCGAACATACTGGTCCAGGGGTAAGTCAAATTGATTTTACCTGAACTTGTACTATACAAATTTAGTAATTATGTTTGGTTTACAGGAATTCTTTACTCATAATGGAGCACCGCATTTATAAGCAAAACGTCACTTATTAAGCTAATTCATCATTTCCCACGTTCATATTTATTCATTATCATGTGGGTTGTCTTTGCTGAATATTTAGCTTAGACAGGGAGCCGCTACTCAGAGACACATGTTTGGGTAAAGGCTCCAAATCATGTTCTGAGCAGTTACCCGCTGAAAACCCCTCAACTTATTTTGGACTAATACAGCCTGTGTCAAAATTCTACAGAAGAACGTGTGTACTATATGGACAATAGTACTTCCATATGTATGTAGTTTAGACAGACCCAAAGACATACCTCTATTAATATGTTTCAAATGAGATGCATATTTAAAATTACAGTTTTACGTTTATAGATTTGAAGAATATACTGCATGCGAAAGGGAACTTTTTTCGCAATTATGCTATAAGAAACTAGTAAGTCTTCTACAAGTTGCACCATTTTTGTTTGTAATCAAATATTTAGCTTTAGGTATATTTTGTATCCTTGCGTAAATTACCGGCCGCAACAGAGCATGTTTTATACATCACCATCAACATCCTTATCTACCGGCAGATGTAAAGTTTATATTTTTATATTGCGCCTATGGTTATAAGTGAGATTATAGAGCATCTACCAGGTCACAAATCCCTTGTACTTCAGCAAAACATGAAACGACAAAAATAACAGTCGCTGATTAAAGGCTTGTTTTATCTGGATAGTTTTCCCTGAATGCTTGATTGGAAATATTTTGAGAAAGAACACTATTTTAATTAGCTTGACGGAGCAGACGACATTTTGATTTACCAGTCGCTTTAGACCGATAGAATCGGAAAGGTGTTTAAGGACGTAAGAAAGGGTAAGCAGTACAACAAAAGCGAGATTCTTCACTCATCTTAGGGATGTTATCTGCACCTAAGGCGGCCTCTGAAGTAATTAGGATGACATTTCATTTGTGCAACCTGATCAAAGCAAATTAATGTAAACGTATGATAGACATGGCGCAAGTAAATCTGCAAAATGACTTTTTCAGTAATACCACGTTTATCCTGCCTAACACCATGTCTTAAAACATCCGTCTGATTTCAGCACCAATGGTACCGGTCATCAGCCTATCTACACACGCTTGGGGGTACAGTGAGCACAGAACGGGCGCAAAGACAATCGATCGCAGGACTATCTGTGTGTTAACCCATTCGTCTTTATCTTCTGATGAGCCAAACAGCTTTTGCCCTTCCAGTAACATCGGCTTCGAACTACATATACAATTCTGTATATAATCTTGAAACACTACCGTATAAGAGTTGTATGCGTCAGACATGTCATACAAACTGCATTATATATATATATATATATATATATATATATATATATATTTATAATCAACGTCAGTTGTTTTGCAATTAAACTATTTAAAGAGGTGGGCTGGATATGCAACATGTCAATCTCAAGTTTCGCACACCTGACCTATTTTCAAAGCTTAAGTATACTGTTATGTATTTAGGCTGGGTGTCACAGCAATTTATATTTAAAGTTTTCTTAGAAAAGTGAGTAATGACAAAAACTAACAGGGAAACAGATGGTGTTACAGATATCCGGAAAATATGTGACAGAGCTGGTTATATCAGAATTACCAAGACACGGCCTAGTCTTGTGGATGTATACAAGTTGTGACGTAGCGACAACTTGTGAAGTATAAAGTAGAGTTGCGCTTGTTACAAATTATTTGTTGCTTATTACGTTTGTCCTTCCTTTGCATTAACATGTAGTAATTAGCATGTGTTTAATAAACTAATATTTACAATTTAAATCTGTTTCCTATTATGATACAAAGACGTACCGTGATGACACACTACAGACGTGTACTTTTAGAGGGTAGATTTAATGTTTCGTGATAGTGAACTATCTTTACGTGGGTAGACTGGCAGTTACCTGACTTCAACAGTATCTGTATCTCAAAACATTCACTAACGTGATCAGTCTAAATCATAGTTTGGCTCTTTAAACACGACCTGAACACAAGAAGGAAGATAGCCAGAGTTTGGTCGATAAAAAATCAACACTAGGTGTAACACGGTGTGGGTAAACTTGTGAATATATATAATTATATTGGGTATATGTGCAAGCGTTTGTGTTCATACTATAAAGCGACAATAGAGTATTTTTATGGCTTTATTCATCTTCACACGCATTTTTTAACCCTTGGTACCTCCTGGAGCTATTTACAGTATATAACAATAGCAGCCCTTTTTCACGTTTTCACATGCTAATATAATTTTATTGTATTTGTGTCTTTTTGGCCAGAACTACTTACTGGTAGTCATTATCCTAGTCCGCAGTCCGAACACGTTACTAAGCTAACCTGCCACACCCTAACATATACACATATGGAAGTACTATTGCGTATAATGCACACGGAATTCCTCTGTCGACTTTTGACATAGGCTGTATAAGCCCAAATAAGTTAAAGGGTTTCAGCAGGTAACTACTCAGAACATGTTTTGGAGCCTAAATATTCAGCAGAAAGACAACCCACATGATAATGAATAAATATGAAGGTGGCAATGATCAATTAACTCAATAAGCAAAGTTTTGCACACAAATGAAGAGCTTTGCTATGAATGAAGACCACTAGTCAAACCAACCATAATTACTAAATTTGTATAGTACTAGATCAGATAAGAACAATTTGACTTACCCCTCAACCAGTCTGTATCCTTTGTGGCTGGATAACTTATATTAAGTAACTCACCTAAATAGCTTATATTAAGTAAATTGTAAAATAGAAAGGTAGCTAGACTACCTGTACACACCGAGGTTAATCCTAACAAGTACTGCAACAATGGACATCCACCTCCAGAAATGTAAAAGAAACCCCAAGATGACTGTGCTCCTCACTTTGAAAGTTTCCAAGCCATGAAGCTCTATTTTCCTGCCAACCCTGAGGTAATTTTTCTACATAATGGGTCAAGTTTGTGACATTTGAGCAAACACTGTCAGATTTGAAAATTTTTGGACATTGAGTAAACGTGCACTTAGACCTGTCAGAAAAGGAAGAAAGACATTAGCATTTATGTCAAAAACATGTTTTCGAAACACAGTTTTCTTAACCAGAGTTTAAGTACAGTTAGGCAAACTTGTAACTGTCGTGCGTAGCTGTTTGCTACCGATGGCCCCTGGGGGTTTGATCTGACAGAAAACAAGTAAGCCTTAAATGTCTAAAAAGTTAAAATAAAAAAAGAATGATGTCACAAGATATAATTAAGTAGCGAATTATATCTGATTAAGAATAAAACTCTTCTGACATCCTTTTAATGGTATATCACCCAAATATATTACTTAATCTTTATGTTCTGCAGCAATTATTTATAAAACGATTACGGAAGCCAAAGGGTTTCAAGAGACTTTACATATAATTGCATAAAATGTTTGTTATAAAATGACTTATAAAATGTAGGCTTGTTGACAAATTTATGCATGATATGATAATATAAGTATATCGGACTGTCGCACCTGTTTATTAGAACATATTTTTTTTTCACAAAAAAGGCAATTGTGGAACAGATGTAGTCTGCGTTAACCCCCGCCATTGTCATGCCTATATGAAAGCAGATAAGAGTAGAAAAGATGATTTGCTGCATAGCAAAGCAGTGTGTTTGTCTTCAAAGCTTATCGCTGCATACTAATCCATTACATAGGAGTGGAAGTTGGAATGGCAACTCAATCAATTATAGCTTTGAAGTTATTCATGATTTGATATTTCCAGTGTTGCTGCTTAGCATAATTTAAATTGATACAACTTTTCGTTTTACTTTCCTAGGTGCGCAATGACCAACAACGCCCTAGTAGAAGTTGGAATAGCATATCTATTATAGTTTTGAAGATATTCAAGATTAAAAATTGTACTGCTAATTAGCATAATTAAATTGCTACAACTTTTCGTTTCGATTCATTACATAGCGCAGTGGTCACGAACCCTTTGTAGAAGTTGAAATGACATCTATATCTATTGTAGTTTTGAAGATTTTCAACATTCAAAATTTCAAATGCTACCAATTTTATCATAGTCTAAATTCCTACAACTTTTGTTTCAAATTCATTAGATGCTTAATGGTGAATAATCCTCTCGTAGAAGTTGGAATGACATCTCTATCTATAATAGTTTTGTAGATATTCAAGATTTAAAATTTCAAATGCTGATAATTAGCATAATTCAAATTGCTACAACTTTTGTTTTAGAGTCATTAGGTGCGCAATGGTCAATAACCTTCTAGTAGAAGTTAGAATGACATCTTTATCTATTATAGTTTTGACGATATTCAAGATTGAAAATCGCAAATGCCCCTAATTTGCATAATGTTTATTCCTCTGCATAAAAAGACCAGATTCCTGGTATGGAGGTACAATCATGCCAAGTTTGGAGTTTCTACGTATATTATTGTCAGAGAAAAGTGTCGGACAAATTCACTAGTAAAAAAAGAACGAAGAAAGAAAGAAAGAAAGAAAGAAAGAAAGAACTTCAGGAAAAAATAGAAAATTATATGTTGATACACACACTTTAATTCTGCAGCAGTTCAGCTAGCTGAGTCAGTGAATTATAAGAAATTTTAGTGTCATGACCATGAATAATATGAAGTTTTAGTGCCGTGACTATGAATGAAATCCAATTTTATTAGTTTATTTGTCCTCAAGAATTATGCTACAGCACCTTGATGCCCCCAAATATATTGATTGATTAATTAGATTTTTTTGATAAATATCTAATATAAAAAGCAACCAGATATACATAATAGGAATAACATCTGACAGTCACATGATATATATATATATATATATATATATATATATATATATATATATATATATATATATATATATATATATATATATATATATTATACATATATATATTTATATATATATGTATGTACATACATATATACATACATAGTGTAAGGCAAAATTTTCATTCTCTTTTGTTCCCATCTATTAACAAGAATACGCTTTGACTAAATCAGAACCAAATAAATTTGACTGCTGACAATTTTACTACATCCGGGAGATCACTCCTCTGTTTCAGAACTCCATTATTCAAGTTGGGCATGTTCCCATGAAATGGTTCTGCATACTGTGCGTCAAACCTGTGAAATCGAACATTATGGGAATTCAATGTGACACGTGTGATCTATGGATTCTTGTTAAATGTGCTAACTATATATATATATATATATGTATGTATATATATATATATATATATATATATATATATATATATATATATATATATATATATATATACACACATATATACATATATATTTATCATGACACGAGGAAAATTCAAGTAGATTAAGTGAGATGGTTCGCGGAGGCTGTGTTAAGTACGCCCTGCCGGTCTGCAGAAGAATAGCTAGAACTGTTGGTAGCAGTAGCAGAAAACCTAATTACCTACTGATGTTGATAGTAAATTTCCTAAAATTGTCATTAAATGTAACTTCAGAATCTGGAATATCCAGCGTGGATATTGCATAAATATGTACGGAGTATTTCATTTGTATGGAATGGCTGTTGTGCATTGTCTATGTTGTGTGACTTTTATGCTTGTGACTTTTGTCCAAAGTCATATATTTAATTTTTATGTGCGAATGTCCCTGATAACATGCTAAACACATTGTTGGCGTAAACTTTGTATTTTTACAATTACACGTCAATTGATAAATGTGTGTTAATATCTATGTAAAACTATAGTACTCATCAGCCCCCCACACAGATCAGCGGGTATGTCTGCTTTACCTGAGTACCTGTTTGAATCCAGGAGATCCAACATTGTATTTAGCACGTGACGTGTTCTGTGTAAAATCTATATCAATAATAAAGCTTCACTTTACAAAATATGTTAGACTTTGCGATGCTTATTACGTGTCATGCTTCCTATAGTATAACGATGAAGACCAAGCCAAGTTTATAGCGCTTTTGTGTTCATAAAAGAACTTAACTTGCCATGGAAAACTTTATGAACGGATACACAATTTCAGACATCCACCACCCGCAGAGTTCAAGATGGCTGAAAGTTTATTGCTGTTTACGCGTACGCAAGGACCGCAGAAGACTAACAACACCACAAACGAACGCCATTACGTACGATTATTGCAGAAGTATGTTACAATGTAAAAAAAATGTATATACATATAATATCCAACAATACATTTAAGTCCAGATACAGTTTACGCAAGTATTGCGCGCAGTCTTCCTGTCTTGTACTTCTCGTGTATGAATGTAGAACTCTCAGTATTTTCCTTTTTGTCAGCAACAAACCTTCCAATTATCAGTGTTATCATATTGGCCAGCAATATATTTTCCCTTTATATTCAAATCGGACACTCACAAACACAATCCGAAAACCTAGTAAAATAAAAGAAGGTTTGTCAGAAAAGTAGAAGGTTATACCATTCCTCATTCAATCCCAGGGCAATGGGTGCTAAAATGACACATAACAAACAATTTGACTTGCTGATGATGCCACAAGCACACATGTAACACACGTGAACTTGTTGTTTCATTTATAGGCAAAAAGAGTTCAGAATTTGAATACGCTTTTTCCTGGATAAAATTGAATAGAGAAGTTGTGATTTATTTAAGAATTCTGAAGTTCATTTCTGCGTTTCCGCTTTATGTGTGGGGGAAAGTGTCGTAACAAACACTGATTTTCGTTATAAACTGGTCATGTGTCACATTATTCTGTCCCTATGGTTTTATGAAAAATCTTTAAGCCCGAGAGGGTGGGTACATATGTTTTTGGCAGCTTATGCCATTTTATACAATGTACAGGTCACTGAAATAAAACACCTCTGCTTACATATTTAGAAAAAGTCTGAATCCCTCCTCGGGACATATCGACTGTTGCCAGGGTAACAATCTGTTGGTATATGATTGGCCATATCCAGTGTTCATCTTCGATTTACCATCTTATTTGCTTTTGAAAGTGTTAAGTGCTCCAAGACCTAAAATCAGTTTGAAGGGATTTCAGGACTGTCTACGGGATCCCTCTCCTTTGATGCTATGTACCATTTTAGGTAAGACTCGACATATCCTGATATGCCTGAAGTACGCTAAAGCAAACACTGACGTCACACTGTCACCATGCTGACACCATACTGACACCATGCTTACACCATTCTCACACAACAATGACAGCTTACTAACGCAGACGCAAAGTACTTACCAAGTTTCAGGTCAATTCGCTGTTAGCTGTATGCTATGCATCTGCTTCAAGTACATGGAATTGCATAATGATCCGCTGGATTCGTTTGGTGTTAGTATCAGTTGGGGTAAGACTCTACACTAATTGGACCCTTAGTGTCAGCGAATGTAAGCCCTTACCCCCCACTCCCCGCCCGCCTCACATAGACAAGGGGAAATGACAATTTCCTAAAATTGTCAAATGGTATTGTACTGATTATTAGAAGACATTTTTGCCATTCGTACTGTCAACACACATCATGGACCATCTGTCAACTGAACCATAACTGGCAGATTCAGATTTGGTAAATTCGACAAGCCGACATGACTGCTTCTTATGCTTAGCAAGCGACAAAAAGGGGCCCTATGTTACGATGAAAACGTTTTACTAAGAAACGACTATATGGCAGCAATTATTTAGAGTGGTCGCATTTTATTTGAAACTACTGATCGGAACGTGTCATCCAGCAGCAAACGAAGTTGCGCCTTTGCTATATTTGGATCCAGATTCTCTCTCACCTGCACAAGTCCCCTTTGAAACAATTTCTCATTGAAAGTCATATTGTGTTTTCAGAAACTATCCATCGCAACTGTCACCTCTTCTTCCCCTTTGCTGCTGACAAAACCGGCCACCCTCAATGCTGATTTGGCCTCTTAAGCGTGCAGCTGTTTGAGTTTGTTTTGAGGAGTTTTAATTAGGTGTTACCATGCTGCGTGATTTACATTTAAGCCTACTGGCAACCTTCTTTTAATGCTTCTTCTTTTTGTATTTGGAAATTATTCTGTGTGCCATCATACCTACAGCTGTATGTTGATTACAGGTATTATCCTTTCTTTTAGACATGGCTGACTGTCCCTAGAGATTCATCGCGTATGATGCTGATCCAGGAGTCTGGCCATTCCATGCGTTCATGTCAATGTTTTACATTCTTACTATTAAATTCAATAGGTGGTGGAAGCTGGTGTTGACATGTGTGGTTTATCGCCTCTTTAGATTTTGGTGAGCCTTCTAGAATTTCTAGCGTATTATCTTTGATCAATGATAACACATATTTTTCATAGTTAAACAGAGACACATCATACCTGATGTATTAATACAGCTATTGTTTGTTTTGGACCTATTTATCCTGGACCTTAACTTTTGCCGTAGGAACATTACTTTGGGATTGAGTATATGCAAAGTTAACTCAAACGTAATATCAGTTCATATTGTTTGTAATTTTAGACCACCAGTTTGAGGTATATTCGAACATTTTAAGTTTGAAGGCTGACGGGTTTTCATGATGAACGATTCTTGTGTGTTCGGAGTTTCTGTGCAGCTTCTCTAGCAATGTTGAAAACTATTTTCCCCTTTTATTTTTCAAGACAATTATTATTTTGTATAGTCAGTGTGACATCTTGCCATATTTAGATATTCACGGAATAGTGTATTACTTGGTGGATGTTCAAGTCTTGTTGTTATACCTGGTGATGTTCATGTCGATGGGCTTGTCGAGGTTTGGACGATTTTCGACTTTGGCTGGCTTAAAACTGGTATATTGACACTTAATGGCCTCTTTCACTATTTGGTCTGAGTTGACAGGGACTGGTTTTATATACAAAGCTATTCTGGAATATTACTAACATGAAGACATAGCTATCCCATTCTGACATCCGTTTACAGATACGTATATCTGATCCATCATGACCCTGTTACAAAGCGAATACAGGATTGAGTTCACATGTATGTGTTGATTATTAAACCAGCTTCCCGTGGTTACAATATGACCATTCCACTATTGCAACGAATCATTTACAAATAGGTGCGATAAAACCCATCCTTTAGTCACTTCAAACCGATAGTTTACTGGATTCTTTACGAACGACTGTACATAATGTGAGTCTGTATCCCGGCCTGTATTTGGCTAGAGAACATCAAACCGCAGGCCAGAACATTACTTGGAAGTTTAACATGGAGAATGAGAATAAGTGCTATCGGATGAAATCTGTTTAACTTCATTTGACATGCTAAGTTTAGATTTAGGGACTCGTTTAAATATAACACAACTTAAACACATATGTCATGTTGTTAAATATGTATTGATATGATGGTAATGCCACCTCTATAAGTCGCTCAGATATGGTTCATACATCATGCTGTGTGAAAATTGCATCCGCTCCCACATTTGTGTGTGTTTTGTTGGTCAGATACCCTCAGTGCAAAATATCAGAAGGTTTTGGTAGCTTTTGTGTTAATTTTTTCTATTTTGAACCATAGATACCGCTTGCGTTAACTGCGGATTCTTTTGAAATGAATCGGTATGCTGGTAATGCTGTCGACGAGTGTTCTTTGAGGTACATCAACGGGATGAAGCTAAAGGTTAAGATCACATCATACTTACTGCGGTATGACATCTTTGTCTCAATGCATCAGGACGCTCAAAATAAATTTAAAAAATAATTAACTATAATCAAATCAATACAAAAGGAGTCCACATCTTGTGCTGTTACCGTTTTCATGATTGATACACAATGAGTCTATATAAATGTGTCATGCAAATAGACTCTTGGGATTGCCAAAAACCGTTTAATATTATTGCTTCATATCATATCAAAGGCTAAATTACCAGTGAACTGCGGGAATAATTGAAAATGCATGATAGCATTAGAACACATTTAGAAATAAGATGTCTGTTTTGACCGAACACATCTTGTGCTGTAATTGCCACTTGACTACTTTTACTGTGCTTACGTACAGTGTTCCGTACGTGCATTTTGTGTCCCCTTATATCACTTGGTACCATGTACAAGTCACTCTCATAAAACATACCTAACTAAATATATAAGAGTAGGCCGTATTAGCCTCGTTTGGGGAAGGTGGGGGAGGGGGGGTTATTGGCTATTGCGGGGGTACAAAACTCTCAGTTCTACTTTGTTAATTCCTTTGCAAAAGTTTGGATGATTCCGGGAAGAACAGTTTCAAGGGAATTTGGCGCTATCTACAGGAATCAACCCTTTAGATACCACGTATCAGTTTAGCTATGTCTTATGTATTGATGTGTTACGCAAATAGATGTAAACGAGGCTGTTACGTAGAAAACCTCTGCATCCTTTGACACCTTTATCACAAATACTACACGTTTCGGTAAAACTCAAGTGCGCAAAACCATTGTTTTAAACGTAGGCCTGTACTCCATAGCGTGTGTATTTTGCTCTGTCTAAAATTGCTGAATACATGCACATGGTACTATTGATCTTAATATAAATATCAAGTATGTCTACTTTCTGTTTGTTATCAATGCAATTTTCAAAACTTTGTACAACATCCCCTTGTCGGTTTAAGGTTTTAGTGGGTGTCGGGCCCGAAGTACACAGACGCTGACAACACACTGACACCATGCTAGCACCATATTGACACTACACTGACACCATGCATATTAGCAGTATATGGACCACCACACCGACATCATACTGAGACAGCAGCGAAATTAATATTTAGCAAGGTTATGGTGAATTGCCGTAAAGTTACGCTTTGCGTCTGTGTCAGGTGCATAGCATTGCGTAAGGACCCATCGAGAATGCATGGTGTTAATATATCTGTACGTATGGCCCTACGCCTACTAAAGAATTAAATCCTCAAGTTACATGACAAATTCTTAAATTGTCAAACGTACTAATAATCAAAGGACACTGCTGCCATTCTAATTCTTGACAAGCAACACCAACCATCTGTAAATTTGCCAAGTTAACTGAGTCATAACTGACAGATTTCGTAAATTCAATACGCCTACATGACTACTGCTTACGCTTAGCAAATGACATGGAAGACCCGCACTCAGGGCCCTGTTTTTTTGGCTCAAGACATGGTACATAGGAGGACAAATTTGTGGCAGCAATATTGTGGAGTGCTCGTATTCAACTTGAAGCTGCTGAGAGGACCGGGCCTTTTGGAAGTACAACGAAGTTAACGCAATTGCATACTCGTTTCCAGATTCTATCTCTGGGGCACATTGCCTAGTTGAAACAATTCCTTATTGAGAGCCAAATTGTGGTGTGTCAGAAACTATCCAATGTAATAGCCACCTCGTCGCTTGTGTCAGGCTACTGGCCTTTTCAAAATTGCTACGAAACACATCATGGCAATATGGTTAGTCATATGGATGAGACGGGTAGCGTTGACCAGCGAGAAGTCTCTACAATGCGACTTTGATTGGTACTTTATGACCTTGATGAAGAATCTAAATTGTCTTTTAAATCCCATTCTTTTCTGGCATGCTCTTGTCAGTGCAATGGGACTCAACTTACAACCCATCTCTCTCTCTCTCTCTCTCTCTCTCTCTCTCTCTCTCTCTCTCTCTCTCTCTCTCTCTCTCTCTCTCTCTCTCTCTCTCTCTCTCTCTCTCTCTCTCTCTCTCTCTCTCTCTCTCTCTCTCCCCCCATATACATGTATATATATATATATATATATATATATATATATATATATATAAGCGTAACCTTTGGTACTTTTTCTCCGCAGCAATTTCTGGTTTCTTCAGAACCAAGCTTTTACGTGGCATTGTAGTTGTAGTTGTACTTAGTAGCAGTGGTAGTAGCAGTAGTAGTAGTAGTAGTAGTGGCAGTGGTAGTAGTAGTAGTAGTAGTAGTAGTAGTAGTAGTAGAAGTAGGAGGAGGAGGAGGAGGAGGGGTAGAAGTAGTAGTAGTAGAAGTAGTAGTAGTAGTAGTAGTAGAAGTAGTAGGAGTAGAAGTAGCAGTAGTAGTAGTAGTGGTAGAAGTAGTAGTAGTAGTGGTGGTAGAAGCAATAGTAGTAGTAGCAGCAATAGTAGTGGAACTCTTATTGACATATTCACGTTAGTTGTGACCTATTTGTCAATACAATAAACTTAGATCAATTCGAAATAGAAAAGAGCTATCATTTTATTATTTTTCAATTTCTTGGAAAAATGAAAATACGTTACATTATAGTCTTTTTACAATATCAGCAAACGGACAAACCCGTATTATTTAATTTACCCTGGAATAATTCACTTTATCAACATGATTTTTAAATTGTCAATGCTTCATGAAAATTTAAGATGATTTCATTCATTTGTGCATCTGACAAAACGTGCCACCCTCAATGCTAACTTGCCCCTGTCACTGTGCAGCTGTTTGAGGGAGTTTTGAGAGGTTCTAATCCAGTGTTATCACGCTGTGTGATTTATAGCTACCCCTACTGGCAACTTTCTTAAGTTTGTTTTTACATAGGTGTGACATCATACCTGCAGCTGTATGTTGATATTTGTTCAAATTTGACCTACTGTCGTTTGTGATTCACCGTGTATGGTGGTAACTTCAGCAACCCGGACCTCTCCACGCATTCATGTCTGTGTGATATTCTTGTTCTCTCATTACAGAGGTGGTAGAGGGTGTTCTTGATATGCGTGGTCAAGCTCTTTAAAAAAAATCTAATAGGCCTTCTAAATTTCTGATGCATTATCTTTGGTCAGAGATAACTAATACTCATCATGGTTCAAACGGAACCACATCAAAACATTGCCTACAAATAGAGATGTTGTTTGGTTTGGGCCTATTTTCCAGAGCCTAAGCTTTTGCTATAAGAAAACTACATTGGAATGGAGTGCATGTAAACTTAGCTTCGATGTATTATAAGTAATTTTGAACCAACAGTTTGGGGTTAATTACAGGATTCCACATTTGATTGCTTTTGTTCGATATAAAAAAAGGACAAAGTTTATTCACAATGCAATTCTGGAAATGTAATGGCATACTGATCACACTTTGACCATCCGTTCTGGACACATATTAACCCTAATCCAGTGTGACCCTATCATGAAGCAAATGCAGTTTTATGCAGGCATGCATGTATTGATTAAAGGCAACTTCCCATGGTTATAATATGATCATTGCACCAATATAAAGAATCATTGACTAATAGTTGTGGTAAAAGCCATCCTTTACACACTTGAAACCGACAGTTAACAGGAGTTTCGCGAACAACTGTACATAAGACGTGTCTGTGTCTTGGCCTGTGTCCGCCGGTGCTACATCAAATTGCGGGCATGGGCATCACTTGTGTATTTAACATGGAGTATGGTGTGAGTGGTATGCCCTGAACACTGTTTCAAAGTTTAAACCTGTTTGTATCTGCAAATTGTGTTTCGTTTTGTAAGCTAATTTTAAATTTAGTAATTATCTTTAAATATAATATAACTGAAGCCTTACGATATTTTGTTACACACGATGTGATATGATGTTAATGTCAGTTCTATGAATCCCTCAGATGGAATGCAATACATTACATTGTGTAATGATTTCATTTACTTCCACTTTTGAGTTTATTTAATTGGTTTCACATACATGAAGCTCAAACGATCAAAATACTTTAGCAGATTTAAGTGTAAAAATTTGTTCCTTGAATCATAGATACTGAATATGTTAACGTCTGTCTTACTGTACATGAATCAGTAATCTGTATGCTAGAACTGCTGTCGACGAGTTTTCCTGTCGGTACTTCAACGCAATAAAGTTCAAGTTTAAGGTCATATCGTATGTATTGCGGTGTATAACCTCTGCTACCGTGGACCTAGGCGCTCAAAAAATAGAGTACACATCTTGTACAGTCATTGTTCTCCTGACTTGTACACGATGAGTCAATATACACATTTCCTTCTAATTGGCTCCTAGAATTGCCAAAAACGTTTCAAATCCTCACTTGATATCACATCAGGTGTACGGGTACCAGTCAACTCTTGGTGTAACTGTAAATGTACAACGGTATAAAATGGCCTTTGGCCAGAAACTGGTATTAATGGCTTAAACAAAACCTAAGGAATATGATAATATATTTTTCTGATGTATTTCTCGTTTCACCTGAGCGCCACTTGGCCGCTTTTCTTGTGCTTATATACAGTGTCACTTAGTCTCTTTTTGTGTAATTTTTGTCATACATAAATGGATGTGATGTATTACTCAGGCATCATTTGAGTGCACTTGAAGCATTGACCCTAGAGCGTGGATGGGCAAAAGCCACATATTAGACACGTGTTAAATTCTCTCAACCAGAAAGTAAAAAAATTCTTCGATTGATACCCTGGGAAGGCCCTGGTTTGGCTGGTTATTTCACATTCCGACAGGTGATGACCACTCAATGTCAGCTGCTGGATATACAGTAGTTAACAAACATGTAAGGAGGTACCTTGCCAACATACCTCATCGGGGTCACATTTTGTCAACCAGGATTGTTGGTTGGGTATCTGGGTGGAATAGAGCTGCAAAGCAAGGATAAATTCTGATACTTAGTGCAGCTGATCACATACAAGCCTTTTACTATCTATTTATGGACTTCTCAAAATAAACTTTTGTTCCAACACATATATGATTATCATTGTTTAGAATTGTACTAATATTCGTAAGAATAGCCACTTATATGACACTACTTTTATTCCTTTTAGAGAGGGACGTACGATGAATATTTTGATCTTCTCAAGCTAACTGCCTCATAGATTTGTATGCTTGTAACATAAACAAAAAAAATACTCAGCCTTGGTGCAAAGGTGAACTATAGCACCATAAACATGGGCCCGTTTTACCCTAGGGTGATTGTAGATATGCTAGATTAGCTGACCATTCAATGGAGAACGAAACTCTACTTTGCATTCACAGTAGCCAAAAACATCATGTTTACTGACTAGTTTCCAAATATCCATAAGCTACAGTGCTAATGCCAAGTATTAATCGTCAATCACTCTTCGGCATTCATTCACTACTGTGTGACATACTCCTATCCCATGTTAACACGCACTCTAAATTCTTGGTCCCGACATTGCCAACCATAAAAAAAAAAAATTCCAGCTTCCAAACCCAACAGAAACTCTCAATGATGAATGTGGCTGTCAACGAGTATTTTGACATATATATGCTTGTTTCCCATGTGTTACCATGTGAATACTTTGCAGCATGATGTTTCATTATTGCCAGCCTTGACCTTTTTCGTGGCTTAAAAGATGTCCATTGCCTTCTGATGTATACATGACGGACACAACATAATTAAATAAATGAAAAAAATTGTATCATACAGTTAATAAGGAGAATGCTTACATTGTTCAATCATGCCTAGGCCTAATAATGTCAGATACCAATACTTTTTGCATTGTGTATTCCAGATAAACTAACAAGAATTGTAGTTGGTGTCATTATGTACTACTCATGTGACCTACTACACCCGGATAAACAAGGATCGAAACAGTGCATTGATCAGTAATTTATGCCACAGTCGTATAAAAACATTCTTGTATTGTCATTTTATATTTTATCAAAACATCCTGGCACCCGTGTATTGGCTTTTTCATATCTTATCAAAACATTCCCACACACTGATACTTTCGTGATACGAAAACATACTCAGAAATCTGACGGTTGTGCTAAAAGACAAGAAAAGAGAAGCAAATCTGATTTGACATCGGGCCATCTGTGAACAATATGAGTTGCACAAAGAGCAAAATGACCATATAGTCATAATACTTCTTTGTCACAACATAAACGTTCAAACATTCATGCATCTATCAAACTATGTAAAGTAATCACAAAAATGGGAAGATAGTCGTAAATGGCTAAAAGGCTGCTAAAATATAACTTTCCATAGATTTCAACACCTGCAAGACGCAAACATGGAAACACCCATCATACACATCTTTTCGAAGCAGATTATTCATGCGTGAAATCTATATTCTGTGTGGTTCAGATTCCCCTCATGGTACCTTAGAGCCATTCAAAATGGAAATAAATGTAAATATATTACGAGAAGTATTGTTTCGTGTTTTGAAAGGTCAGCTTCGCTTATAGTATGGAGAGACATCTTCTTATGTCTGTCACCCATCTGCCCACATTTGCGTTTTCGACGTTTTCTAATCTTCATGAACTACATCTTCTCCAAGCTTGGTTAAGTATACCTTGCAAAGGTTTGAGCGTTTATTCAAAATTCCTTCGTTGCTTTGTGATGTTTTATGATTTGCCTAAAGAAAATACTTAAATATATTTGATCAAAATTGATGGAACAATGCGCTTTGAAATTATCCAGGGACGCTTCAAGAGGCCTTTCGTGTTTTTAAAATACTCCATGATGACCTATTACACAAGGGGATAAAGCAACTCTAATGAATATAGTTTCTAATTGATCGCTCACGATAAACTAGGCCCTTGACATTTCATATGAAAATATTGATTTAAAAGAGCTAACTTGTGCTTTTAAATCGATGGCATTGACCCAACAATTAGAGTCATAGGACAACTTAAAGAGTCACAGGACAACTCTGTCAGCTGGGACTTGATTATTGGATATGATTTTTCGCTCAACGTCCATGATCACAGTTTATAGTAGCGTTCAGGTGTTAGCAGAACTTTCTCGGCAAGGATTTCATATTATACGTCTATCTACACTTGTGCCTTGATTTATATTATACTTAGTTGTTCTTGACCCAATTACGAAGATAACATCGTAAATGTTTGAGTGCGGATGATAACGTGAGAAATAATTGTACAAGATCTTTAGTATTCTACATGTTTATGATTCGCCATAAGGGCACATTCGCTGGTAAAATCGTTGGTTTAGACACTGGTGGACTATGGCAGATAGCAATGGCCAATGTCTTTTGACAGCCCTCTCTGCCAACTTCCTCCAGCACCGCCACTGATGCCCCTCTCCGCCACCTACCGCCACCGATATGCAACTAACATTTGTGGATGTCACTGACTGATAGCAAACAGCTGTGGTCAGGTGATAGCAGCAGCTGATGGTCGGTTGCCGCTCGCCGCTCCAGGATTTCGACTGCTGCTTCCGGATGCTGACTGTTATTCTAACATTGAAGGACGTGAAATGTGAACCCAGGTGAACGGGAAAGAATGAACCCTTGTCCACTTGTTCAGCTAATGCCTTTACCCTTTTTGCTTTTAAGTCACACATATCAGCTATCTCATTTTCACTCTGTCGTGCTCATCAATGTACTTGTGTTCTGATTAATGTTAGGTCCAACAGGAATCAAAGGCAAATACATCATCTTGTTACAATACATGTTTACTGAATAAAGTCTATGCATATATGTTGTCTAGCATAGCCCCTACAGAACAGCCATTGGCATCCTGGTACAGAATAATTTACTTGGCGACGTGCCTAGCAAATTCCAATAATTTTGGCAAACGCGTAGTTGTGTAGCTGAAGTTAAGAAAAAGTCGGTTTTCAATTTAAACTCGAATGTCTTTCACTAAAAAACAAAAATTCATATAAGTACTCCCAAGCCACAGTAGTCTGATATTTCTGGAAAGACCATGTGACAGGGAGAAGAGGATTTGATAACAGAATGTTCTTAATACAGAATGATTCTTTCAGGAAAAGTAGAAACGCGCCTGTAAATAGATAATGTGTAAACTGAGACTGGTCTGTCTATGCAGATGGAATTCTTACCCACAAGAGGTTGTCTAGTCTTTCTTTTCTGTTTGAATATCAAACATTGTACATATCATTTTATAAATGTGTACCAGGCAGGGAAAAGTAAACGAGGTGTGAGCTCTTGCATATGGTGAAGTATCAAACATTATTTCAAAATTCATTAGCAATTACAATTAAATCTCTCTCTCTCTCTCTCTTTCTTTCTCTCTCTCTTTTTCTTTTCCCCCCATCGACACAAAAGACCTACACAAACTTTAAAACTGCAATTGATTGTTTTGAAACTTTTTATACTGGGAAAAAATTATGGGCAGCCAACGAGGATTAAACGCACAATATCAGAAAAATGTCTGTGATGCCCATGGGCTGGCATGTTGACCCAGCACACTCGTGATGCAAGATTGATAAATTATTAATGCGTTCTATTTGCCCAGTCGATATTGTGTGTTTTCTAACCTTCAACAAGAGCATCCACTTCCTCAAAATTTTTCCATGCAAGGTCTTCCCCTAAAACACTCTCTTTTAGTGGTACCAAATTTTGGAATGAACTACCTCAGCGTGTCCGGGATGCATGATCTCTGTTTAGTTTTAAAACAAAAGCTGTATACAAATCATTTTTGAACACGTAGAGCCTTTCTGATCAATGATCTTTTTATCATTGATTGCTTTATCCGACTTTTTGCTCTCGACTTAGTGTTTCAAAATACTAGTTCAACAGAAATGGTCCCAGACAATTACATTAGGACCTTTGTGTAGACCATGAAAATTAAAGCAAAAAAAACAAAAAAAAAAACAAATAAATTTATAGTTTCCAAACACCTTGTATTTCCTGTTACAAATTTTCTAAGCATATGCACAGCTTTGTGTGACCAGTGTCGGAAGGACACCCACCAGACTGCACAGACTTTGACACTTCATTACTGCCCTAGGAGGCTACCTCTCGACATGCCAGCACAGCCCGTGGAATGAGCTGGTGAATGTCCTCTTACCCAAGCCCGGTACACAATATTCATATCACCACCAAGGACCAAAAGTAAATCTCCATGTTTTACAAACACATTCAGGTAAAAATCGGAGCATTTTACTGTGTGTGGGTGAGTACAGGAAAGAAAAGAAAGAAAGAAAGAAAGAAAGAAAAAAAGAAAGAAAGAAAGAAAAACAAACAAACAAAGAAAGAATGTTTCCAGTGAGGGGTGCCGTGGTGGTTCTAGTAATAAGGCCTCGCATAAGGTCCCTTTACATGAAAATCTGCAGCGGCCATAAATGCCTTTCGAAGCAAAAAGTAACAATATCGTTGATCTGAGTGTACCTTTTTTGTTTAGTTGGCTCCTGCAAGCTAGCTTCTTGAATCTAGGTACTGTAAAACATCTATGTGCTAATGCGTAGATCAGTGAAGAGCAAAGAGGTGTGTTACGTACAAAAACCGATGATCACTATGAATGAATCAAAGTAAAGAGATTTGTTATGAACAAAAACTGACCAATTAAACATGGACCTATTTACTTCCATTTTCTTCTGGATTCGTATTTCACGTCTCCTCCATGCTGTCATTTGCACAAAGCAGTATTCATTGATAGACAGCGGCGGTGAAAGGCAGACAGCGGCATACGCTGACAGACCTATCACTGACCGCCGCTGTCTCTCAAGGACTACCGCTGAGGTCTCATCTCTTTCGGTGGCGGTATGCGGCAGACAGCGGCGGCCAGCAGCAGTGCTGTCGATTGGAACTGCAACCAAGGAGGGTAGAGACTGTACCCTGCTTGATGGAGCAGTCTGCCCCCGTCTTCCGCTGTCACGCACGATATGCGGCCGAAAGATTTGACAAGTGGTTGGCAATACACATTGGTGACATTGACAGCTTGCAGGGTCATAGGGTTTCTTAACAATATCTTAATATTCAGATGAGAACCAGTTAAGCATGGAATTTGACATTTCATGCTATGGTGTTTTGCTATATCACCGACGTTAATACCACACACAGTAACCTGAACCTCGAAGGCACAGGGTCACGTTAGTAAATTGAAGCGTTTGAGTGACAATTTAAAATCTGTGTCAGCTACGCTGATGAGGATGATGAGATGACACATTGGCATTACATATCTTGATTTTTTTCTACGATTGGTTTCTTGGTAATACAAAATAGTACATTTTTTTGGACAGAAACAGGAATTTTTATGTAACAAGTAATATTTGTCACAAATGCTTTAGATTTTTTCACTCAGAGACATATTCTACCTTGAAGAAATGAAATTTTGCCTTTCCACCTAAACAAAATGTTTTTTAAACAACTTTATCTCAAATATGGAAAATTGCTGGAACCGAGATAGCTCAGTGTCAGAAAATATTGCTTGAGATATAAATATCTTTGGCTCAGAAAACAAGGTATCCAGAGTGTCCCAGACCTCCCGTTTTGTAAACATACCAAGGAGCATTCCTAAGCAAACACTGATTTTTTTTCTGTTATGTGTTTTCAAATTGTATTTATCAAATGCTTGTGGTGCTGCAGAAAACAGTTTCTCATAGAAGTCATGATGAGTGGATGTTGACGAGCAAAGGGCAAAACGTAACTTCACTATTGGTACTCTAAATACGTAAAACTTTCAATTACTGTATATTCGCGTTAAACATTGTCTGGAAATTTGCATAGCTTGCAATTGATCAAATTATCGTGGATATGAGCATTTGTCCTTAGAAATCACTGGAGCATCACATGGTTTATAATTTGGATATGTCGGGTGTATCCCTGTGAAAACAAAATTTACTTGTATATAAATGATCTCCTTGGAGGACATTGACACTGGGTTTTTGCTGAACTCCGGACTTTGAAGAACTACCAATTTTTGAGTGTGAAAATGACAACTTTACACCGTATATTGAGTTTGTGTCTTATTTGTCCCTATTGATAATACTTGTGTCACAGTAGCGAGTTAATACCTATTAAGAGGTCACAGTATCAGCTCCGCTCGCCACACTCTGGATGCGAAGCGCCCTAACTGAGCTGGGAAAGCGATTATCTTGGTAAGTCTTCCCTAAAATTTTCATTGTAAAAAAAAAATGAAAATGGACACTAATGAAAGGGACGTACGGACCAGACGATCTTTGAAATTACCAATGTGACGGGTTTCACTGGGAAAGCATTTAAAGAACATTTGGCTGGTCAAGATAGCCTCTTAATTGAGTAGATCGAGGTACAGGATAGATATTTCAAATCTTGCGATTCCGTTGTAAATCACATTTACAAGCAAAGCAAAGGCTGTCCTTGCTTACCTATGATGCAGCTGACAGTATGGTCAAAACGACCTTCTTGAGGTTTAGTACCAAAAGAAAGCTGAGAGACTGTGAAACGCTTCCAGTAAACCACGGACAAACTGTAAGCCTCAATAAAAGAAATGTTCTTGCAAATCAAGAACCTGAAGAACCAAACCATGAGCAATATTTGCTTCTGTAAAGAGCTGGTCTAATTACTTACCAAATCATACTGGCGAACTGAAGCCAACGCAGCAGAGTTGATACACTTACACACCCCACAGACAACACCAACTTTCAGAACAATGACAATAATTGCACTCGAATTCGTAGATTGCTTGGAAATATTTTCTCAGACAAAGTTGTTAAAAGGCCTGGCATCTACATTAAACAAGATTTTATCGGAAAAAGTTTCGCAAGTCATGGTCGAAGTGCGCCACAAGCGTACAGACGGAAATGACATGGCGCATCACACAAAACATCATCCTGGCAGAGGAGTCGGGTCAATTTAACATTATGCAGATACACTGTGATTCTCTTATTTAAAATGTGCACAGTTTGCCACCACAAATTCCATGTTGACTGCCTACCTCTGAGCAGATGGTATATTTATGCCTTGTTTGACCAATGGATTTCTATTAACTATTTGTCTGAAGTATGCCTTTTACCTGCTTTAAAAATATTTTCAAATACATCTTTTAAATAATATGGTTTGAATTATTATGTCTGGGTGCAAACCCAGACAGTTTGTTTTTCCCAGATTTGTTTGCCTTTTTTTTCTTTTTTTCTTCTTTACGACCAAACTTTTCAGGATTTTTTTCTCAGACACCCTTATTACAAAAACCACCAAACTGGCCATGGTGACTGACCTACCTGTGAAATCGTGCATGTCGTTTGGAATAGTCATGATGTTTAAAATTTATGCAAACTAGGGTCAATGAAAATTTTAAAAAGCTCCATATCTTCCCAAATATGGCAGATAGACATATACTTTTAATGTGCATGCGGAGGTTTGTGACACCTGCCTATATATGAACAGTGAATGAAAGCTGTAGCATTATAACTTATGCTAATTAGGCCATTGAAAAATTTGTAAGTTGAATATCTCCAAAACTATTACAGATAGAGGTGCAATTCCAGGTTCAATTTATTAGTTTGTGGCAAAGCCACATGCAATACACGCTGAACCAAAGCTGTAGGATTTCACTTTACGCAAATTAGGTCAATATGCAAAACTAAAATCTAGAATTTTCAAAACTATGATATATAGATGTGCCATTCTAACTTCAGTTTATAGGCTTGTGGCAAAGCCGCATCCAATGAACCATGAACAAAAGTTAGGTTTTTAATTTATGCAAATTAGGTGAATATGCACATTTTAACCTTGAATAGCTTCAAAGCTATTATTGATAAAGGTGCCATTCCAACTTCAATTTGCAAATTTGTGTGACAGCCGCATCCAACGAACCATGAACAAAAGCGATAGGATTTTAATTTATGCAAATTAGGTGAATATGCAAAATTTAAATCTTAAATACTTTCAAAACAATTATACATATAGGTACCACTCCAAGTTCAATTTGTAGGTTTGTGCATAACCACATTCAATGACCCATGAACCAAAGTCGTAGGATTTTAAGTTACCCAAATTAGGCAAATATACAAAACTCAAATCTTGAATAGTTTCAAAAATATTATAGATAGTGGTGACATTCAAACTTCAGTTAAAAGGTTTGTGACATGGTCACATTCAATGAACCAAGAGCCAAAGTCATAGCATTTCAATTTATGCAAATTAGGTTGATACACACAATTAAGATTGTGTTGAACAATGGAAATGTTAAGCATTTCAAACTGTTCTCATTTTGAATTGCCCCCAGATAGATTTGCTGTGAAGTAAATCTTCTTCTCTGGTTAGAATTAACATTTACTGTTTCTTTAGCATTATAAGGATAGGAAAATCTTGGATATTTGTTTTTTGTGTGAATGCAGTCGACTGATCATGCACGTGCAATCCCCAACCCTCTCAAACAGCGCAAGCAGTAACGACGTCAGAACTAGTTTGCCCTGCGCAGGCAGGCCTAAAATCTGTGCTCTCCTTCCATTCTCGCCCCTTTCCCATTCCCACCATATCATGTGCAAATTATATGAGTCACAAAAATAGGAAGATAAGTCTTTAAGACGTAAATATTAAGGTAGCCTATCGTGTTTCTTGAATGTAATTACACAAATTGACTGCAAATGGAAACAAACATTTTTTGCTACTTTCTATGGACAAGACTGGTTTTATGTCACAAATCGAAAGTTGTTATTAAACATTTGAAACACGATTTAACATTTATACAGTAAAAACATCTTCATTTACAAAATAAAATTGAACCTTGAAAGACAATTGTCATTCAGTTTTGCGCTTCGATGTATTGCTTCAGGAAGAAAATGCACCAACACCAAAATTATTTCTGCAATCTGCTGTGCTCCTTTCTCATGCTGATAAGCGGCCCAGACAGACCAACGCAAATCAACGCAGCTCTCGTCTACAGCATTTTCTCAAACTTACGTGGCCTTGACATGACAACGAACAATGGAATCGTGCATGTTATCAACCCATGTGCCCACATTCCATGTATCAAAGCATCCGACAACACGAAAGAATCAATACATGATACTGGTGATAATGATGATGATGATGATGATAATAATAATAGTAATATATTGATAAATTGATATTAAAAGAAGAAAGATTTTCTTAAATCGGTGAGATGCAGTGAGCAAAGAAGGTAAAACTCTAAAAGCAAATATTGGGTTTCATGCCAAGTGGGCCGTAGTTTCAATGAAAAAATACAAAGAAATGCCATTAAATCTATAAATCTATATGCGTATTGGCGTACGTGAATTCTCAAAACAGCTACCACCGCCACCCCCAAAAAATTATAAATACAAAAAATAAATATTTAGAAAAACAAAACTTGCACAAATTAAAACAAGTTTCCTTTTAAAAAGAAATAAGCCTTGACTGGTAAAAAGGGGGAGAAATTAGTTGGGGGCAATTTTGTATACAACTGGTACCTAACAAATACCTGAAATCTGAGATAAGTCCTAATGAATATGACGTAATCAACATGTGCCTGGGATCGCATGTATGTGTTCTGCGCAAAACATACATGGATGCCGTACATAGCATTTCGTGTGGTGATTGGCTGAAATTACCATAAATCTAATAAAGGGATGTGTAAAAAGCGATGTAGTTTTATTGAGAATATATGGGAAAATGTATGCGATGAAGCACCAAAATTTGTGAATAGGCTGAAGTTCAATTTTAGGCACTGTATCTTTGACAAAGATATATTGAACTGTAAGTAGTATTATTGAGTGCGGAGGTCGTTATCCTTCAAACTAAAACCATGTCAGACTGCATACAGTCTGGCAAAAATATCATATAGAATAGGAAAGTTTACTTATTGAATTTGCGCCGTTATGTCCAGAACCACTTCCTTGTAGTCATTACCCTATTCCGCAATCTGAACCCTTTACATGCCAAAAGCTAACCTGTCACTGCCTAACCTATATAAACGTGAAAGTCCTTTTTTCCATATTGCACACATTGTTCTGTAGAATTTTGACAAAGCCTGTATTATTCCAAATGAATTAAAGGGTCTTCATAAGGTAATTACCGAGAACATGTTTCGGAGCCTGTAGCCGTACATGTCGCTCTCAGTAGCGGCCCCTTGTCTAAGCTACATAGTAGGCAAAGACAACCCACAAAATAATGAATAAATATGAACGTGGCAAATGATGAATTAGCTAAATATGTGATGTTTTCCTTATAAATACGTAGCTTTGCTATGAATAAAGAATACCTGTGAAACTAAACATAATTACTAAATTTGAATGGTGATAGGTCTGATAAGAAAAATTTGACTCATCCCTGAACCAGTGTGTACGCTTTGTAGCTGGATAGCTCACCTTAGTCAAACCACCTGTCAGTGGGTAACTTACATAGAAACAAACTGGGGTATCATATTCATTTCCATTATTGTACATAAACAGTTAGAGCTAGACCACGTGTACAAGCAGAGGGGAATCTTAACAAGTACTGTTACAAAGGACATCCTGCACCAAAAATGCAAAAAATGCAACAACAACAACCCTCCCCCCACCCTATAGGGACACCTGCTTCTGACTTTGAAAGTCTCCAAACAATAAAGCTCTATTTTGCTATAAACCCTGAGTTAATGTTTCAACATAATGGATAAGGTTCGTGACATTTGAATAAATACTGTCAAATTTCAGGGGGGGGGGTTGGGTTTGTTTGTTTTTTTGTTTTTTTTTTTTGGTTTTTTTGTTTTTTTTGTTTTTTTTTGTTTTTTTTTTTTTTTGGTTTTTTTTTTTTGACATTGAGTACATGTGAACTTAGGCATGTCAGAAATGAATAAAAGTTATTTGCATTTAAGTCAAGAATATGTTATCAAAATACAGCCTTTCTTTACTGGATTCTAAGTAAAATTTTGGAAACTTGTTACTGTCATAGGCCGCTGCTTGCTGGCGATAGCCAATGCGGGTATAGCCTGACAGAAAACATATCAGCCTAAAATGGCAGACCTGTTAATATTAAAACAGAATGGTGCCAAACGATAAAATTAAGTATCAAAACAAGTAAGCCTAAAAGGTTTAACCCTGATAACTAGCAAACGTAAATAGACGCACTTTTTGCATATTTCTAAATAGTATTTGTGTCTTTTTGTCCAAAACCACTTCCTAGTAGTCATTACCCTATTCCGCAGCCCGAACTCTTTACTCTCCATAAGCTAACCTGTCCCTGTCTAACCTATATACATATAGAGCTACTATTGTCAATATTGCACACGTTCCTCTGTAAAATTTTGACATAGGCCGTATTAGCCCAAATGAATTAAAGGTTCATCAGCGGGTAACTACTCAACAGTTTCGGGGCCTTTTACCCGTATGACTTTATGACAAAACACATCTAACCAAAAGCAAAAGTAATCTGAAGAAACCTTGAAAGAGCATCCATCAAATAATACATTAAACATCAAGTGACAGACGTATTTGGAAAGCGAACAAGTAATTGAAAAAACTAAAAGGTAACTGCTGCAAACGTTAAATGCGGTGTGCCGCAGGGTTTAATATTGGGGTCGATACTATATACCTTATACTTTTGAATGATCCACAAAATATTCGCAATTATATCCAGTGTATCTTGCTCGCTGGGGACACTAGCAGTATATGCACTCAAGCTATTCTGACATCGAAGGGAACTACTAACACATAAATGCATAAGGTATTGTACTGGATTCAATTAAACCAGTCACCACACAATTTTTACAGTATGAGATTATCATCTTTCATCAAAAAAAGAATATGTTTCTGAATGACAAATTGCGCTTACTTATAGAGCTAAAAAATTGAAGGGATGGCACGAGTTAGTTGGTTAGGTTTCCACCTTTTCAAAATGATGACATGTACAGACTTTGAATATTTAAGAACCCTTTGTAAGATTCCTGGAAGGTTTTTAAAACTGGGATAATATAAAACGGATCCAATGCCCTGGTCTGGCCAACATACATACAAGGTCCTATTTACAAGCGCGGTCATTTTGCACTGTGTTGTAGATTGTGTTATTTTATGTTCTAATTGTGACGATAAATACACAATAACCGCACACTTATTTCTACTAAATGACGCCTGTGGCACACCGGTGTCTTCCCTTTCAAGTAAGCTACCACATGGGAACGGCGGTTCAATAAGCCTAGCAATCATAGAGGAAACATGCTACTGTATTACCATGAAGACATACATACAGATAATGACCCACACTTTAACAAGTGGCCAGGGCAAAATATGTGTTTAATTCTATCGAATGTAACAATAGATCAATAAAACAATAGGGGAAAGGGAATATTACCTAAAATAGGATACATATTGTGGTAAATGGCCATTTTCGGTCAAACAACGCATCATTCCTGAAAATAAGTTTTCACACCTGTTAGTATTTGTCTTTTGCTGATGTTGTTTGTGACCTTTTGACTAGTGTTTGTTCTTAAATAGAGGTTCATTTTTTTTACCTCCTCCCGCTGTGAAGAGCGTCTTTCATATAGGCCGAGCAAAACTTTTACCAGCGTCAGTGAACTTATACTGTAGCTTCTGGTTCACTCCACGAAAGTTGCAGATTTTCAGAACACATTGCAAAAGGCCGTCCACGTTGGCACCGGTGACTTTCCTTGAGCTCTCCGCTTGCAAGGTAAGGCATCTGACTTTTCGATGCACATGTTTTAGCTTTAGTATGCCAAACACGGCAAATACATACAACCGTTTTACTCTATGTTAACTATTCTCCGTAACATACATGACAGTCTGAGAGCGCAACCAAACCACCCCGTAAATTGAGCTGTATTACTGCGACGACCTCTAGCGTCAACGGGTACTTTCAAAATGAACTGGTACAAGGCGATATGGCGACGGAGCAGTTTGCATTATACCTGTCCTCACATCAATTTGACAGTGATCGTTGAAATTTTAAAACAGAAAGGATGAGCTAATTTGGTTTACTTTTATCCTTTACATATTTAGATATTTAATAAATGCAATTGGGAATAGAATACAGGAGAGGATAAAGCTGTCAAATGCGCGAAATATCTATGTGTGTATATTTTACACAGTCTAGCACACTGTCACTTGAACGATTTCACAGCCCAACCTAGTTTTATAGAAACACCCAAATTGCCATACCCTCTGCCTTACGATAGGTCTTTATCATCTAAATTGCGCGAAAGATTTCATGAAAAATTCTCAGAGACTACTGGAAATCTGGACAACCTCAGGATACGTGTTTAAAGGTTGCTCAGTTCAAGAGCATCAAAGGCTGACTGTACGGGCAGTTTCCAGGAAACATGTATTCTCGGTGTCATTTTGTAATAAACGCTAAATTTATGCAATGATTAGAGATGTTATAGCCCAACAATAATGCTTTATGGCCTTCAGCTGTGATATTGCCTCAGATGATTTTAAAAAACAGAAACAAAAATCTTTGGAAGCGGCTGCCAAGCAAATCATGCCCAGAAGAGCAGGTCCTACTATGACCACAACTTGTTAGACCGATGGAAATGTCGTAAACAATGGTACCTCGAGTTTCAACACTATTAACCTAAATGACCAGCTTGTTGAAAAGTGTGGCTTAATAATCATTAGTATTTCGCTCGAATACTGGTCGATAGCGATGTGTAGATTTAAATGTTGTCACCTTGACCCTTTATCTTTTATAATGCGCTTCAACAAAACATCTTTATTGAACACAGTATTTGGTTAACACATTGCAGGTCTAAATATCCCTTGGTGCGAGCAAGTTCTGCACAGAATGCGGCACTTGTTGGAAGCGCACTTACATAAGTGATTGGATTAGTTGTATAAAACATGGTCGGGTGGTGGTTTAACAAAATCTCAAGCCAGTAATAATATGCTCCATTTCGATGAGCCTAACTGACAATTTCTATTATATTGCTCCTTTAATCAATTCCAAGCATTTACAAAGTGTCTTTATTGAAAGTCAAGGTGAAATCTACCTCGCATACCTGCTGCGTCAGAGTCAATGATTTCCCTAACACGACGGTTAGATAGTTGTGGGATTATTTTTTTTTTCTTTTTTTTTTTTTATGGACGGTTTAAAAGACAGGGGGTACGAAAAAATGATACAACATTGAAAATTCTTGTGATATATGAAGGGAAATCTCGACACACATGGCAGGGCTAAATGAAACGGTTGTGCAAAAATACAGCAGTTTCGCAGCCATAGAAATTGTATACTAGAGGTTTCGAGTAAGCAATGTAGTGTACAGGGATTGATTATTCCACGATACTAAATGGTTAATCTGCGCACAAGATGGTCATGTTTTCCATCCGGCGGTCTGCATAGGAACGTCTAATATTTATTTAGCACATGCATTCTTCAAAAAGAGTTATACACTTAGCACAGTTGTGAATGTCAGTGTATATTTCATATTTCCTAAAAATCCTTATGGGCCATCCTCAACACATTCTTAGCACTATTTGTCCTTTGAAAGATCAGATTTGCGACAATGTGTCAAGTGTTGACTTAGGTCTGCAAGATGTTGCTCGGTAACACGTGTTTAGGTGACCAGCGGTAAGATAAAATATGAATGACCTTGAAAACGTAGGCGCATAACTGGGACATGTTCTGAGACGACCTTGTACGCACGTGAACTGTCCCCGAGGAATATAACGCCGTGGTGCCATATAAACTATCTCAAATGTCACGCTGGCTTCCTGTGTGTCCCTCTCTGCGTCTCACACCTCATTACTGCCAGGCAAATATTTATACACAGGGACCACCATATTGTGTGGCGTAAACCACACAAGGTAGATATGGTCAAAGGTAGTACATCTAAGGTGTCCTCGTGAAACTTAATGTTTGCTATCTGAGAGTCATGAACACTTGCAGCAGTTACAGACAAGACAAAACGTGTAATAACTATCTAATGTTTGGCCATAATCAAGCGTCAACTTGGGTTTTTTCGAAAGCTCGTTTCGACAAGCAACAGTTGAGGTCTAACTCAACGTGGCGAATGAAAGTCTAGATGGTAAAGAAGACATACCATTGCAGTTGTGTACATTCATGGTTAATGACGGGCTTGCTTTTTGTTTGTGAAAGTATGACCTCTTTACTTATCGGTTAAATTCCACATTAACCATTAGTTGGGTGTTTGCTGCAGGTGATGTATGAAATCGCCTAAGTAACACCCTTGAACATCTTGGTCCAGTGTGTCATTTGGACGTAAATGAGTCGGTAAAAGGTTATCTATGTAAAGTAATTTTTTCATTGGACATTATCATAGCAGCTTTGAGACAAAATTACATAATTGACAGTTATAAAAGGCATACATAAGAAAATAATTACAAGTATATCCTGCAAGCGAACATTTATCACTTTAACCGTTTAATGTCAGAAGAGTGTTCTTATTTGGCTTAAATGGTTCCTGAAAGTTTTGTGTGATGCCTTAAGATCATGGGTACCTACACAGCGGCGTGAATAAATTACTGACAGCAATTATAAAGTTTAGAAACTTAATGTTCTGAAATTTTCGCAATGTTTGGCAAACATGGTTTTGGACGCACAGAGGTGAAAGTTCCCTGCTATTGTCAATTCAATATGTCGTACTCATTTTTAAAAGCCATGTGGATCTCTTATACTGACTACCTTGATCTATTGCAATGATAATTTCCTCGGGTGGTATGAGTTTTATACAATCATTGCTGTTGGGTGAAACAAACATGACATGTTAACCTTGTCTGCACTAACTTGGGATTCACATCCAATATTGATATATTCCCTGCTTCTTAAATTGACATAACCTCCAGTCTACTGCCACAAAGCTTGAACAAGAGGTATAATGCTTATCCGAGAGACACACCTTCAGGCTTTCTCAGCAAACAGAGCCTAGAAAGTCCGCTGACCTAATCATTTGCTAAGCAGAAGAAAAAGTGTTAATATTATCACGCACACCCTTACGCAGCAAAATATCACGAAAAAGGATTCAATGTCCAAAACCTCCATTACAGTCTATTTCCTACTAATATATTGGCAAAAATGTGCCTACCCAGCAGCTGTGTCTCAAAGGTCAGACAGAGGTCACGCACAGCTGTCCATGTAAGTCACCAACGTATCCCTAAAGTATGCACCAGGGCCCCCTAATTACATAATAATTATTGCAACGCTACATGTATATCATTAACGTTGAAAGAGTTTACTATTAATTATATGAATTGTAAATATATATTAATGACAAGTAAGAGGGGAGTTAAACTCCCTGTGTTTAAATTGTACTGGTGGTGCAGACCTTACTAGAATATGTATCCTAGCTTCAATCCTTGGTAAATCCACCGAAACTATGGCTATATACAATTATATGGCGAAATCAGAAATGTTGGCAGTGGATCTATGTCCTATTGAGGTCAGCCGGGAATGTAAATTAAGCCATAATGACCACATAATATAGCGTTTAATTGCGTGACGGTAGATGCCATCAATTGACATATATGTTGTTGGAAATAGGTAAATTGGCACCGGTTCCGTCGTAATTTTGGAAGAGGAGACACTGTGTGCAAACAGCTTTGTCTTGAGTGATGATCCTTGAGCACGCAACACTGTCAGGCACAGTAAAATGTCCACGTGTTGCATACTAAACACTCTGGTAACTAAAATAACACAAGAGCAATATAACAATGATACCAGAATAAAGCAAAGGTGTCTCAGAATCTGCACGTAGACCCCTCGGCATACGACAGGCTTACTTATATCACTGCAAAAACTACTCACCATGTCACATTTAAATGCTCATGGAGATTAGCATTAAAATATGACAGAAATACGATTGCGGAAAGCCTCAAATTTAGCTTAATCATCCGGGGTAACAAAAATGGTGTGTTTTTTGTGTGCCGCCTTAATGTCATGGACAATTTCGTTTTATGAAATGTAATGATCTCATATGCATTTGTCTTACGACCATTCAATATACAAGGAAGGCCAGATTATCAAGAACGTGGTCTGTTGTTCATTCGCAGGTTGTGCAGCATTCAGGTTATGCCTGTAACGTAACCTGTTGATCGTGGCCTTGTACCGCATGCGTAACGGAACTCTTACGGTTGGTTTAATTTTGAAGAAGAGACGGTTACCTTAGAAATATAAGTAAAGACAGTAATTTTGGATAAGGAAATATGGACTCTATTGTGCTACACAATTCTATCAATTTTTGTTTCAACATTATCTTCATAACTTGAAGTACTATCAGTTAACCTGTGACCTCTCATGATATGATTTGGTCAACGCCCGCATTACAGGCAGTGGACCATATTACAGGTATTTGGTCGTCATTATGCTCTGCCTAACTGTACTTTTTTTTTAGTTTTCGGTTGTTTTTTTTTTTCGTTTTTGACTGCATAAAAACTACAAAGCTACATGAACCTACACGCTCTGTGCGTCTCCCTCTTGTGGCTTTGGTGTGAATGGCCTGCATGCCAGACTCAGGCTGGAAACATCACGGTGCAGCAATAGAGTGAATACTGTTACAAAACAGGTATACATTACATAGGAAGACCTGAATCGAAATAATCATTAAAAAAGAACTTTACTTTGGAAAATTCTCTGAACAATAACAAACTTGGCAGTTAGTAAAAATTTATTTTCGAATTTGCAGACAAGCGTACCACACTCTGGAAATTGACGTTTGGATTTTTACTGGGCCTGAAACCCTAGCTGCACAACAAAAGTGCTAAGTTTGTGAAAACTAGAAGTTGAAGAAGAAATGCATGCCGTACTGGACTGTACATATTACTGCACATTGAAGGGAAAAGTGATATGATGATTGGTCGCATGTGTCTTGGAATCTTATACAAGCTAGCGGAGTGGAAAAATCTGATTTATCACTACGATAAAGCACGAAAAAACAGCGACGTAAAGTCCAATCATCATCTGCGTAAAAATAGTGCATATGAAAGACGACACAACTTAATGGGGCATTGAGAGATTGAAGTAATA
>CAXHWN010001645.1:581419-658919 GCA_964020975.1 Hermodice carunculata | reverse complement strand
TCATCATCATCATCATTATTATTATTATTATTATTATTATTATTATTATTATAATTATTATTATCATTATTATTATTTTTATTACCAGTAGTATCCAGAACATTTTCTTAGCAGATATCATTCCTTGTTTAAAGAAAAAGTATAAGTATATGTGATTGAGAGAAAACAATGATGTTGTTTTAAGAACACAATTCAACCACGAGTAAAAACACTGCCACCATGCTGAGGAAGACAAGGTATCCATAAAATTAAAAGATTGATGTTCTGTGGACTGCAACATACACTTATGAAACATGGCATTTCAAGAGCGTCGCATACGTAAAGAATCATTACTTGAACCTATCAAATGGGAGTGACAACAATATAGATCTGGTATATTAGCCACATGAACTATCAGGATTGAAATACGGTAATCATTTGCACCAAAAGGTTCTACTTTTACCAAACGATGTCCTAACTTGCTGTTAAATACGTTCAGTTTCACACTGCAGCTATTAAAGCATAGAGCGCCTGAAAGAGGATCAACTGACCAATAAGAAGTAGCACGAGGGGTCAGGTGATCTCTTTGATCAATCACGTTTTTTATTGTTAAAAGCTTCCAATTTCAGCTCCAAATAAGCAACCGGAATTCAAGTAGTATTCTTTGGGTTGGCCTAAGTGCATTTTTGCTTTATTCAATTTCAACTATCTTATAAGACATTTTACAAACATGCGGATATATATGAGAAGCCAGTAAAAGGGTAATAGTCTAACTGTAGATGTATATCGTAGTGACATTGTATTTCATTAGCAAGTTTTCTTCATGCATTAAATTGGAATGCAGTAATGGATATATTAAGGCCACTTTCATTCCAAAAAATCCTCTGAATTACTGTTTTGAGTATCAAAACTAGGATTATGGTAAAAGTTTATGCCCTTCTAATATCGTTTGTGTGAGCTGTCATGGAGTCACATTACTTGACTCCGTCACAATACCCCCGCCCTCTTCACATATCAATGCTCGGGATATTAAAGTCGAACAAACTTATTTTAATCATGTCCAGTTTCCTTACCATTTACTGTATTTACCAGTTAGCTTTCACATGCATGCTCTGAGCACGTAACGCCCAGGGTAGGTGAAGCATTTTAAGTTGTTAATTGAAACATTTTTTATTGTTTCGTTTGAAATTTACAGATTTGCCAAAAAATGAACCTGGTATGAAAACAGGCGAAATTGCACCTGAATGTGCTTAGGTTTCAACATATTTTATAGTTGAAAACAGCGCAATTCTCTTTGCTCCTGAATGCGCATTGGTTTAAATCGTTTTCATCAATATACAAAGTGGATACAGTTTACAATTGGGAAAATGGCATGTTCCTATCTTAACCCGTCTTGTCGACGAAAAGACAACCAGTGAACAAAACATCAACAGAAACCCAACTGCTGAAAGATCAGGCAGACTCATACCTTTCCTGATTGACCAAGCAGCAAAATGAGATTAAGAAGACTTTCACAGCTGAACAAGAGACAGATAGAGGTGTATATTATTCTTGTAAATAATGATCCTTTGGTACACGACATAAGCAAATTATGTGTCAGTCATCCAATGTCTGATTGTGAGAAGCGAATACAGGGAGGGATAATATCTTGAACTACAGATCAGGCATTCTCATAACGTTTGCTGCATCGGCAGTCAGCATTAGTTTTAATTAGAACCTTGTAGAGGTGGGAATAGTTCAACTGACTTCAACTTAGGCAAAGGCAGGCATGTAAAATCAAAGTATATCGATCTCCAAAATGATAGTAATGTGAACACTCTTTGGCCGCTAGAGATAATGTAATCCTGATTTAAAAACTGGTAAGGAAGAGGAACTCCGAATTTGCAGAGGTAATGCATTCCAGAGACGTACTGAAGTGCATTGCAGTACCAAGGGTGTAACCGTTCCCTCTTTTAGAGATACCGAAATATTCTATCCTTCTTTTTCCCTCAGAATATATCTCCAGTTCACAGCAATGTGGTCCAACGCATTGTACGGGAAATTCATAGCTGACAAATCTCACTGCCGTATACTTTATGTACATAGTGCTCTCTTTTCCCACGCAAAAACGCTCATCATGATACTTTCTCACATGCTTAAATGTTATCTCCGCTGTAACTCACTATTTGCCATATATTCATACTCAATTTGCTTGACAATGTCAATACCCAGTAGGTCCGGGAACCATTAATATTGTCTGTGTTAATTTAATGTCCGATGTTAATTTGTCTCGGAATATGGCCATGACAGGACCCAAAATACACTAGAAGAATTGACATCTTAATGAGTTAACTTTTGTTTAAACGAAACTAGAAGTTGGTCGTCCATGCATTATTAAATTCCGTTATTTCAAGAACTAAAGTAAGATTTAACATTATTTACTGTGCGGCTCATTTGCATTCTGTCATGCACCGGTTAAAGCATTTTGAAGTCGGCTCTTTAAACTTTGCGTGTGTCAACTTTATCAATCACAATAATTTATTAAAATGATATTGTTTTCTTTCAACTCACGGGTTTCCATGCTTGCATAATAGGGTAAAAGAGCAACATCACAGAGAAGGCCGCACAAGCTCTGTGCAAGCAATCGCCATAGCACTCTCAAGGGGCTTACTGTAAGCGGACAATGTGATGGTGATCAATGGTTATTCCCCCGTTACTGGACACATATCAAAGCAGCATTGACAGAGGCGATGCATGCTCTCCGCCATAAAGTTAAAGGGGCGGAACCAACTCCAAATATCGTCAGGCACACAAAGGGGTACCTCCTCTAGGTTACGAGAGGAATTTTTATCCCACCAGACCTAATCATGCACGTTGCATAATGTGAGTCTGCGATAACCGCCCATCAATAGAGACCGTGTTATGCCCTTCTACTTGGCGAGATGGCATCTGCAGTGGAAGTCTCTGCTACACGATATTATTCAATGTTGTCTGATGTGGCCAAACCTCGGGAGACAAGAGCCATGTAATCGGGATCCGTTCAAAAAACAGACGCTGCAGATCCAGTGATTGATGTCGTTAATCTGGTAAATAGCGACCTAATGACGCGTTACTGGACCATGTGTGCCTTCAGTGGCCCTTTGGCACGAACCACAGGCCCACGTGCGGGACTTGTGAAGCCACCGGGGAACGGCAAGGTGGCCTTACCAAATGGATGCTCGGACAGCCCTGGGCATGCACGCAACCAATGAACTCGGCTCGGTTCCGACCAGTTTCGATTTCCATTTCCTGAAAAGAAACTAAACGTGACAGGCGTGATAACCAAGGATTAATAGCCCTTTTATACACCAATTAAACTTGTAGTCTTTCAGGTTGACTAGATAGACTCTGAAATCGCACGCGAAATCGAAGCAAATCAATCTGTATTTTAAAAAGACAAAAAGATATCAAATCCACAAAGAAGTGAAAACTGTTGCCCCTTGAAATACATTCTCTTAAGGAGGTGATTGGACGTAGTTCAAAAAAGGAATGATTTCGCAGCCATTAGCATAATCCCCTCCACTACTTTGTTTTGTATGCTGTGACACGTTTGTGCTGACCATTAAAATTATCATTATTAGTGCAACTTGAAGTAGTTCTCATATGGTATGTTAGTCATGTAACATTTGATGTCAGAGAGACAGTTCCATTACCAATAGCTACAAATCAGTGATTGAGCGATGTATCAGTATTCTTTGCTGATACATTTTCATAATCCTTTGTTCAGGCTTTATAATAACTGCTTTCCAAGTTTGCTAAATAGACAATAAGCGCTGCTTCCTTATTCTGGCGACTCTTCACACTAAATTCTCTCCAATTATAGGTTTTTTATCTGTGTTTGCTTCTGCTTTTATCATATTGATAGCAATGATTGTACCCAAGGTTTCAAACAACTGCCTCGTGTTTCTTAGCTTTTATAGTTTGCAATTTGATGAAAGTGTAAGAAATTTTGATGCGAAAATGTAATATTTCACAGACACAACTTTAACGAACCACGTGCATGTTTATTGGCTTACATACAGAGCACGGGCGCATACAGTAAACTATTCTAACACTGCAAAAGTCAAGTCCAGTCACGCCCTTAATTGTTACCTCAAAACTTAGATTGAATGCTATTGTATTTCGTGACCATATGCCGTGCATCTTAGCGTATGGTGAAGGGATTCTTCGTCTTGTTACGCCAAGGGCTCCTGTGCCTGCACATTTTGAGCGACATATGGCGCATGTTTTCGGTCACTGCAGAGGTTTTAAGAGGTTTTTCGTGATTGTGACCCCTGCCAACACAGTATTGTCTTCATGTCTGTTTTATCCCGGTGAAATATTAGTCATGGGTCTCAAGTTGCGACCGTGACAATCAATTGTGTCAGATTTGCTGGCGTTAACACGTTGATATAACACGCGTCGATAACCGCTCCGACTAAAGAAAACTTACCCGCATTAATTGGATGAGACACGCCCGCGGGCTTCCCCGCAAATACCACGTAGTCTGAGATCTCTTTACTTTAATAGGTTCAAACATAGTTATCTACTTCTATCTTTAACGTTTATTTGACAGGATCCTGATAGATAGAATTGAGATTGAAACTTAATACAAAATTAACATTACAAGCATCGTGCGTTTGTGCCTAGCGGGAATATTGAAACAATGTACCGCTGTTTGAGTATACTTTTAAAGGTATTTTTGAACTTTGTAAGTAACTTTCCATGCTAGTTTTTTTTCTGCATGAACGGAAACTTGTTCCATCATACAAAATTCAGCGTGAACCTTCTTTTTGTTGTAGAATTAAACCATTGATATAAATGTTCGATATCAAATATTATTAAGTTTAGCTTTTCGGATCATATGTTTCGCATTATGATTACATAATACTGTTTACCAGATAATATACTTGAAACCCATAATATTAAAACTATAGACACAAATATTAATCAAGCTAATGAGGAATACAATGGGAACGCATATAATGTCACGGTCATGGGAACACTGGTGATATAACTATTAGCAAAAATAATCAGTCAATAGCGATACCTCATGACCTGAGATACAATGCATAGATACCGTTTGTATCTGCATCTACTTTTTACGAAATCTTTCAATTACCTGGTAAGTTTTCTTCTATGATTCAATTCAGTGACTCAGTGGTTTGAAGCAAATATGTAAAAATGTTAAATTATCTTGATTAAATGATCTTTAGAATGATGTGATCTTGAGTCGCTTAAAGTCAAAATTCCACTAAGATAAAGGTAAATCATTGTCAACATGAAATATATATACATGTATTTGTAAATATCATTGTTACAAGAATGTTAACTTTATATTGTGAACGCATGGCTATTGCAGGTGCTGCTATATCGGAAGCTTAAGTGAAAACCAAAGCACTCACGTGGGATCGGAAAAAGAAAGTAATCTGATGTGTTCACTGAGGAGAAAGCATCAGTGATCCAAAGCCCGCAGAAGCGGAAAAGTAACTATGGTCTGGTCGCTGCGGTGTGGAGAGCATATCAGTACGTTTTAATACCAAAACGCTACAAGCATGTGCAACTTCATCTAAGTGTGTGGGCGTTAACTCTAAACAAAACAAATAAAAAATCAGGCATTGAAGTAGACACGTTGTTGCAGTTGAAGCATAAAATGCTAAAGATGTAAAAGATCAAGACAGGGAAAGTTTAAGTTTCTTATGTATATATATAATAAAACTCGAAGGGACACTATAGTGCAAACAAGACAAAAATCAGCTAGGTATCCACTCATATAAATGGCCCAGTGTGAAAAAGGAAAATAAAGACTAAACTACATACAAATTATACAAGTTGTTACCAAGTTGTGCCATCATGGTATATACATATGATAGATACATTAAGAATGACTGGTCCAATCACGTAATTTGCGTATAGTTTCAATGTGTACGTTTATATTGTTCATGTTACTGCCTGCTTTTAATTCTTGTTACAACCGCAGCCATAACTTTGTACAAACTCAGTACTGTACGAACGAGAACAGGTGCCGTATCGAAGGCGTGATGCCATTATGTATTATCCTTTGGTATTATTGGCACTAACTAATATGACAAATCCGGTACACGCCATACCTGGCGTTATTTGAACGTCATATCTCACTTTCTACTGTATTGCACAGCCGCCTGACATATTGCACGGCTTTGCTTTACGATATGCAAGCACGCGTAAATCTATGAAAAATGTACTGTTTGCTTAGAAATAATGAGTAACTAATAAGCCTGCATGAATATGATAAACATGAAAATGCATGGAGCGTTCCATATCAGTACTCGTGTCCGCACGAAGTACTTCACAAGAGCTTTTAATAGAAGTTTCTGGTATAAAAGCACAGGGTGCGGAGACTCGTGCTGATCTAGAACAGGCCATGCCTTATAAAATGCTTATGTGCTACTTTATCCTTTTATATAGTAAGCTTTATGTACTGATATGAAGTACTCCGCGCTGATACTCCTACAGGTATGGAACAGGCCACGGACTATAATAAACTTATGTTCTGCTTTGTCGCATCACGCATTAAGCTTAACGTATGTTTTGTTCTATCATACACTGTGCTTTAGGTAGTGTTACGTACCAAACTGTATGTACTGTTTTGTTCTCCCATGTAGTGTGCAATTGCTTGATGTAATGTTTTGTTGTATCATGCACTGTGCTTTTTGTAGTGTTACGTATCAAGTTTTATGTGCTGTTTTGTTCTCTAGTGTAGTTTGCTTGGCGTAAAGATTTGTTCTATCATCCACTGTACTTTATGTAGTGTTACGTATCAAGCATTATGTGCTGTTCTGTTCCATTATGTAGTTTGCATTACGTAATCTTTTGCTCCATCATGCACTGTATTTGATCAAGTGTTACATCCGATCATGCACTATGCCTTATGTGCTGCCTTGTTCCCATCATATATAATGAATCATGTACTTTTATGTCTGAGTGAGCATTATGATTTGTGTATTGCCTGTCCCATTATGCATTATGCTGTCCGAACTGCTTTGTCCCATTGTATAGCATGGTTATATTTTACCTTGATCTGTTATGCATTAGGCTTTATGTACTGCATTGTCCCGTTATGCATCATGCTTTATGTACTGCATTGTCCCGTTATGCATCATGCTTTATCTGCTGCTTTGTTCCGTTATGCGCCATCCTTTATGTGCTGCTTTGTCCCATAACACGTTATGATCTGTCCAGACATGTTTTGTTATGTGTCATGAGCTGCATGGTCCTGTTATGCGTTATGGTTTCTGTGGTGATATCTCCCAATAAAACTTATTGTTCTGTATGTGCTGCTTTGTCTCGCTATGTATTTGGCTTTATGTACTTCTTTGTCTCGTTATGCACCATGATTCGGAGGATGCTTGGTCCTCCTATACATCATGTTTTATGTGCTGCATTGTCATGGTGTGTGTTACGCTGTATGTGCTGTTTTTCACGGTATCTGCTGTGCTGTATGCGATGTTATGTCCCGTCATTTATTATGTCTTGTGTGTTGCTTCCTCTTCGTCGGCGGAATATCAACCCATGTTTCAGTTAGAGAAGCCATGTGAATATATCAGCGTACCGTTTTTCTAGCGAAGGATATGTTTTAACTGTGTCAGTTTCAGAGACTTTTTGGTGTGTAGTTGCGCAGTACTTTTCAATGCCGTAATAGCCCTCGTGATTTGTTTGTTTTAAATGAAAAAAAGCCCTGAAAAATCTAAGAGAGCAATTTGAGTTTGATCACAATTTACCAAATTGTATAGGCTGTCAGCAAAAAGATCACCAGAATGCTAATTATTTATGTATTCAAAGTGTAGTTTCATGGAAATGTATTAGGTCGGTATACACAGGAATGATAGGACCAGTGCACTTTGTGGCTTCCATTTAGAAACCTACAATCACATGGTCCCTATGCAATGGAACAAATACATTCTCCAGAAGGAAACACCACCTGAAAATTTCCCTAAGGTCCGTCAATATAAGTAAAGTAATTGAATATCACTTCGTTAAAAATTCTGGCTAAAACACATATAGCACCTCCAAAATTTATAATGCATAAATATATATATATATATATATATATATATATATATATATATATATATATATCGTTTATGAAAAAAATACTAGCATTGTAAATACACTTTTCAAATCTACCGGGAATGGTTTTGCTCACATGTAACGGTATTTTGTTTTGTTTGTTTTTGTGGTTTCGGAGCTAATATTAGTATTTTTGGTAAAATTGGAGACGAAGACGGATTTTGTTTCTGACGTTTCTGCTCAAAAAACCTTTTCCAACTTTAATATTCCTTGAGCAACCATTCTGAATACTGATTTCTTATTAAAAAAACTGTATGTTATAAAACTTAATATATTTCATAATTTTTCATTGTAATATAGCAATCTTTAATTATTAAGTTTCCAAGTGAATGCAATAATTCCTTTGTCTAGCGTAAAAACTGCAGCACTTCTATTATTACTAACTTCATCGTGAAAACAGTCAATACATTAAAATCACTTATCGCATGAATAGCACGATCCAGTTATTGACCAAATTGTATCATCTTTACTTTTTTTTAAGTTGAAAAGCAAAATATTATGCAACACATGTGATGTTATTGGAATTACACACGGGGGAGATGTTAGTTTCTCAATGGGTACTGATGTAACATCACTCACGTTGACCAAAACACCTCGACATCATTAAGGTGGAAGGTCTGAAGCCGCACCTTCAGATAACATCTAATCACTTTTTCATATTTTTGGATAGTCTGATACTTAAACTACATGCTCCCAAAAACTCAGATGTGTGAACATAAAATTTATATGAGATAATTGATCTCTAGACTCTTGTTTACAATGAAAAGTTTAAACAGTGCCGGACACATGGCTTTGTTTGCATGGGCATGATAATGAACCATGTCATTGTTTGCACAGTCATTAGTCCATGACCGCTGGAAACCAATTGAGCTATTGTCAAGGGTCACTCACAGAACACCATTAGCCGTGGAGCTAAGAATGGGCCAGTTCAGACTAATCACTACCATTGTTCTGATTACTTTGAAATTCTCTATTGATGTAAAAACAAATTAGCACAATCCACGTACTGGTCCCCAAATATGGAAAGCCACATGTGAACCCACACCCGAACAAGCCAAGTGTGGTGTTCCCAAGTTAAAAAAGTCGAGATTTAAGCCACAAAATATACTTTTTTCTAATGACAACATCACAGAGGTAAAGCTACAAGTTTATTTCACACAATAATTAAAACACAGGACAGAAGAAATGAGTATGTGTCATATTACAGCCATAAATGCGTAAGAATTGGCAATTTTTTCTTTCAATGCGATTTTCTCGGAACTGTTTTTTGCTCAACCTCTGCAATTTGTGTCTCGCCTCACAAAGGTACAAATTGCCCTATCACATCAAAATCAATGGACATTAAAAGAAAAATATCATATCCAGGAACGGTTCCCAGGATTTTTTTTCCTGACAACCCCTTCCGTGACTTTTGGAGCAATTTATAGAAGGAAAATGAACAACCTGTCAGAACTAAATTAAAAATTTTATAACTTTTTATTTATGCTATTTCAGGACTAACCATTGAATTCGATCCTAGACATGGATATATATTTTAAATTTATTCTGATTTCATCTGGAAAAAAACAATTTTGTGTGACTTCTGTACGAAAAATGTGAAAATCCTGCCATGTTGGAAATAATGCTATAAAATCTCAAAAAATTGCAATCCTGCAAAAAAAACTATGCGTATAAACCTATGGATATGTAGTAATCAGAAAATATATAGGTTTAATGTACTTGTGAAAAAATTAAATGGGTAATTGCGATGCAAAGTTGCCAGTCTCACTGCGCACTAGCTTCACAGCTTCCACCTTAATGACGTCACATCCTTGTTGCTGTTTTTTTTTGTTTTTTTTTTTGTTCAATTGTTTTTGGGGAATTCTGGGTTTTTTTTGGTTTTTTTTTTTTTGTTTTTTTTTTTTTGCCTTTTAATTTATTTCTTAATGTTTTTTTTTTATCCCCGGGAGTAAAAAAATAAAACTTCTTGGTTTTTGTCTAATTTTTGTTTTGTTTTCGCACACCAATGTTGGCTTTAAGTGTTCTTCAGTATATAATTACTGTACAGGCCTGTTTGATGGTTACTTTAGAAAAAACACCATGATTGGACACATACCAAGCAGAAGCGCACAAAATGATTATAGTTGTATCTTTAAGTTTTATAAGTAGAAATCCCGCTCCCATCCATACATGCATGCATGCATACATACATACATACATACATACATACATACATACATACATACATACATACATAAATGCATGCATACATACATACATACACTGCATACATCAAACATACACACACATACATACCTACCTACATACACGCATACATACCTACATACATACATACCTACCTACATACATACATACATACATACATACATACATACATACATACATACAGGCATGCATACATATATACATACATATACCAGCATGTGCTTGTTGTCATTGCGCAGCCAACGCAACTTGCGGAAAAGCTACAACATTTTAAACTAACACTAACTTAATTTGGGTTTTCAAATGTTAATGATTGAATACATATACCTGCAATATTAAAATATATCGAGACACAGTGGCTGAAGTTACTGTGGTGTTTGTGAAATGGGCAGCCAGTAAAATGTAGATCAAGCTCGCAGCTTCTGATATGCTAATACCTAAATGATATTGCGGACATAAAAGTAATCTTATCCCTTGTATCTTTAAAACGTAAACCGTTTTTACCTTAGATTGGCTGAAACGGGTGGGTGGTAAAATATCGTTTGTTTACTTCAACAGTAATGAAAAGCAAATTGAAAGCAAATTGAAAGCAAATTACAGACGCGATCTGTCAAGACAACAGGCCCTAGGTCCATAGCTATCCTGTGGCGTGGACTGAGCGCTAATCCACGCGAGGTCCATAACTGAACGGACATGAGGAGGTGTGCGCGCATACGTCATACTTCTGTATTTTTAGATTTATCGCAAAGTGGACCCAGTTAGTTATTGTGATCATTCATGATCTTAAAAATTGGGCCACTACATTAGTTATGATTTGTATTGCCTGATATGAATGTACATGTCCTGAATGTTAAGGAAATCAAAAGAGAAGAAAGTTGGCAAGTGCGTGCGTATGATACCTTTTATAATTTATACATTAAAACGTGATGGATAAAGATGCAAACACAGTGGACGACTGCTCGCTCTGTGCCATTTTTATAATCATTCATCTGTTGCGGGACACCGGAAAACCCGCCATCAAGACGACAAGTCGTTTATCTTAGCCTGTTATGATCTCATTCTAGGACCCTTATTTTCCTTGTTAACTGGTATAGTTTCAACATATCTTTTTGTCCAAACAACAGGATTGGAGAAAAGTGACTAGTGCTTATACGAGCTCCTTTCCTCTATAAGCAGCTTACATTGTACAATTTATAATTAACGTGATTAAACAACCATAATTGCTTGCAACAGTTGTGTCGTAGATCATGACATTCAACAGGCTATCACTGTCCGGGTAACTCTCTTCTGTATGGTGAGAAAAACAAGGAAAAAACAAACAACAAAGGGAAAAAACACAATGAAACAAAAATTGTATTTCATTCCAATCTATAAAATATTCACTTCCCGCTGTGATTCTTGAATAGTCATCCATTGAACAAGCGAATCTACGAACATGCCAAGGATTTTTCTTTTCATAACTTACGGAAGACAGTTTAACCCAGGTGTTTAATGGATCTCGAATAAACATATTTCAGACAAAGTTTAATTATATCGATGTCTAATAACACCAACTGCAGTGGCAGGATGCGCCAATTGAAATTGTGTCGTGAATTTCCTGTCATGTACTGTGCTATGCTGTGCTATGCTACGCCATACCATACTACTGCTACTACCAGTAGTTGTAGAAGTAGTAGTAGTAGTAGTAGTAGTGGTAGTAGTAGAACACACAAACACACACACACACACACACACACATATATATATATATATATATATATATATATATATATATATATATATATATATATATATATATATGAATATAAATCTATGTCACATATATTTTGTGTGTGTGTCTTTGACAAAACAAACAGTAGATCAACATTTTATTTCTAAGTTTGCCAGACAGAAGAGTATTATTGATAATGACTGATGGGCGTGTTTTGTTTTTGTTTTTGTTTTTTTGTTTTTGTTTTTGTTTTTGTATTTGTTTGTTTTTTGGTTTTTTTTTGCCTTTTTTGTTTTTTTGTTTTTTTTTTGTTTTTTGCTTCAAAAGTCACGGCTGGAATTCGTATGCTGTCACTGACTATGCTGACCTCTATCTTCAGAAAACCTGAACTGAACTTTTGTCACGGGAACTTTTACCAGGCCAAACCTATGTCACCAGTCATGTATCGCACTTCCACACTAACAAGTGCGTCATGCAAGGTAAAGCACTATCTGCCGACATAACTTGCATTGACTGACACCAGGAAAAAATTACTTCCACCAAAGTTGCACCTGTCTATCACAAACTCTTCCATCTGCGGTATTCACCGTTGGCATAATAGTCCCAAGTTAAAGTACCCATCGCTGTTATCGTTCTTGCTGTAGTCACTTTGCTTTGAAAATAGGCGCGAAAGGTGCCTTCCTAAAAAAGAAACACATTTTACTCACCAGTGCTGTCGATAATTTATAAGTCTGATGCTACTTATATTTTTTTTTTTTTTTTTTTTTTTTTTTTTTTTTTTTTTTTTTTTTCTTTCTTTTTTTTTTTTTTTTTTTTTTTTTTTTTTGTTTTTTTTTTTTTTGTTTTGTTTTTTTGTTTTTTTTTTGTTTTTGTTTTTTGTTTTGTTTTTGTTTTTTGGATTCTTTGCTTTTTTTGTTTTTTTTTTCCCTTTTTTTTTTCTTTTGTGGTTTTTTGTTTGTTTTTTTTTGTTTTTGTTTTTAGGGTATTGTTTTTTTCCTTTTGTTGTTTTTTGTTTCTTGTTCTTTTGCTTCTTGTTTTTGTTTGTTTGTTTTTTTTTTTTTTGAAGGGGGGGGGGGGCGGGGGGCGCGTTAAATTGTGATATCTTGTCTACGTGGTTATTTCCAGTATAACGAAGTGAAAAGTCAGGTCTCACTGATTCCATTAACCTATCCGTGTCACTTTATTTCAGCCAATAAAATTTAATGAGACGTTTTTCCATGGGGTTTCACCCTAACTTTTCACATTAAAAGAGTATAAAATGGTGCAACCGAGTACCTTTGACATAGGTGGATTGCTGAGGGCGCTGTTGATACATAAACCAATAATTATACAGCAGAATCACCCTCTGTAGCATCGAGAAAAGTGCATTTACATGTTGTATTGTGTGCAAGGTATGATCGGATTTCGCCCTTTACGAATGAGATATCATAGGCGCAATTAAATCAATGAACGAGGTCCTTGTTCCATGCTTGACACAGGGTGATATATGGTCTGCAATTTGATTCGGAAGTAAACGGTTTTAACATTGATGTCACTATCCGGCTGGCGTGGCTATGTAGCCGCTGTCTTAAGCAAGTTGGCCATCCGTGCTAAGCCTCAGCCATTGGAAAGCTATCTGCTTGATTGCAATTGTAGATCAAGTTTTCATGCGACGGAAGACGAAGTGAACCTCTTGCGTGTGTAAGGCTACTTCGAGCACACCTCTATATGCTGTTCTGTTTCGCTACACACATCTTCTGTCTTGTGTAACTAATTGTCAGGATGTCTAATTCCAAAGCTGACAACCTCTGAGACGACAACAGAGCTTGCCCAATATTTTCTAAAACTTTCATGTTATCACTTTAACTTACTATACTCGTATGGCTCAGCAACTGGAACACCGATCTGATTTATTACACATGAATTAGCCCTCAAGGAACTGCAATATTGTGGGGTTGGGTAGGTTTAGTATACTAAGGGTGTGCCTTTAAGCACCTGATCTTATACTTGAACAACTTAATATGTTAAAACTTATGGACTAAAATAAAAGGATGATGGAGAGTTTATATCATTGAAACAAATTACAGTGTGAAATAATAATTCATAATTCTTCAGAAAAATCTTCCAGCATACTGCCAGTTTAGCCAATATTATAAGAAAATGATGCTTTGCATACTTATTTCTTAAAACACAAACAGGCTAATCTGCAAATAATCCTGTTGGTATCACGTTTAGTAGTCTTGTTGTGTGCTGAAATTCAAAAACAAGCTTAAGTATCTTGATCAGGGATTCTGGGTTAAGCATTATTAACGTGAATGTAGTCGATTTTTCATTCCAGGAAAGACACATACAACTGCAGATGGTTTGTACACGTGCACATTCTACAAAAAGCATGCAGCCCAACGTCAGAAACGGTATGTGGGGTGTGGTACAAACTGTCAACAGTTTTGCCTGCATTTGAAAGGAATTGGAAAAAGGTTCAAGGAATGATACATTTAAACGACATATTTAAGCAAATATTGGTTTTCCGCTAAATGGTATCGCTAACGGCCAACCAAATTCCCCAAAACCAATTAGATCATGTAATTTGAGCAGACAGACACATTAAAACATTCCATGCCGTACTATACTTTTCAGCCTTTTCATGCTCGCAGGATTATATATTTTAAAAAACCACTTTAATAGACTATGTGAGAAATTTATGTTAAATGATGTGGGTTGTCTATATATATATATATATATATATATATATATATATATATATATATATATATATATATATATATATATATATATATATATATACATATATATATATATATATATATATATACATATATATATATATATATATATATATATATATATATATATATATATATATATATATATATATATATATATATATATATATATATATATATGCATTTATGTACACATTAGTCCCTCGGCCATCCTTTGAAAGACCCCTGTTTGGAAGACCACCTATAGAAACTGACGATTGACCACCCAAAGTGACCCCATAATGTGTAAATTGTGTATTGAAAGTGTTACATTGTTATGCTTGCATTTTGAACTAAAATGATACATTGTCATATAGGTGTAATTAATCGTTGTAAGTGCAGGGTGATAAACGTTTGCCTGGCGTATTCTGTGCCTGTCTCATGCCCTTATATTTGCAAATTATGTTAATAAACTTGCATTTACATTTATGGTGGCAAAAATAAAATACTGTCGTACCTTATAGTTTCCTTTCAAAACCAATTTAGACAACTCCATTTTGTTGATAACGTTATTTTAGAGAAACAGCTGTAGAATGTTAGCCCGTGGATCTACTAACAAACAGTCACATTGGCATTGAATGTGAAGTTGCAAATTGATTCCAATTTTGTCTTGAACCTATCCTAAGATGTGGGACCTGCGTCTTGATGTTTATTTCTTCTCATCTTCAATCTCAAGCTGTGCATACTTAGCATGCTTAAAATACGCCAGCAAAATAAATGTAAAATGAGGAACAGATACCTTATACATACATACATACATACATACATACATACATACATACATACATGCACACATGTAACTCCAGTGTATATATATATATGTATATATATATATATATATATATATATATATATAAATTTTTTTTATATATATACGTACATAAAAATTTGTTGGTCATGCTTGTAAGGCTATTAACTCGGGAAGAAAATACAAACGCTACTCCATACAACACATTGCTGACAAGTATTATTTTTTAGAAGATGGGCACAAGCAGCTTAAGGTTTTTCATAAACAACTGTCAAATGAGGCCGTGATTCTAGTATTTAATAAGTATATTTTTCCTTAGCCTCTCCAGTAAGCTTCTTCGCCCCTGCACAATGACTACCAAATATCACAAGTGTCATGAGACAACTCGCCAAAGATATTGAGGGAGATATCTAACACCGCTTTTGTCATTAAAAAAATAAAGTGCTGTTAAATGAGGTAAAATAAGTTCATTATACGACGTTTTTTCTCAAACGACATTACTTCAATACTGGGCGAGACAGGCTAAGTACAGTCTTCACTAGAATTAAAAAAGCGTCCGCACTCGCGAGAGGCAGAGTTTCCAGGAAGCTGTCGTGATGCTCCTGTCATAGCTGCTTTACACCGTGTATCTTTTGGCCCCTGGCTGGTCAATCGAAGACGCAGCCTGACTGTCCCACCTGTGGCGGTACATATGGTCATCGGTCGGCCGAGCTGTCTCACCACCAGAACGTCATGCATCGCTAAAAGGCTACCGAGTCCAAACCCGCGGTAAACACAGCAGGAGTTGCATGCGGTTTTACTGAAGGAATCCAAGGCAGGCTTTAATGGGACTATATAAGCATGGAAATGAGAGGTTGTTACAAAAAGGTATATTAAATCAAAATGGACCCTTAATACATATGTAAAAAGAGTCCATCTTGATTGAATATATGGCTTTGCAACAAGATCTGGTACAATGCTTATATCGTAGCACGTGCAATCAACCGCTCAAATGTTGACTTTTAACACCTCAGTCATATATGGCTAGCTCTGTAAACATACAATATAGGCAGGCCCTTCTTTTTATTACTACGCATAGATCCTATGCACACTATAATTCTTCTATCATATTGCTGTTGACTGACGATTGTTTTGTGTTAGTGTGGCCACTTTAATATAAGCGAGTAGATGCATAAATGAAGGGCCTGGTATTTGGAGTCCATAACACGTCACTCCATAAACCAAGGCTTGGTGCTTTACTCCTTTTGTTGTGAGGCCCACTAGGTCCACCACAGAATGTACTGAAACTGTAAGCTCCTCTCAGCATAATTAGTGTCAAGCTGGCCAATGAAAACACAGTAGAGTATCACGCATACGCTTATGGTTGCTATCTAGAGCTATTTTCTTCCAGACGTGTATTGAGACGCAAAAGTGGTAATGATGCCTACCAAATTTATTTATTTCATTGTTCAGGCCATGTCAGTGCAGGAAATATTTTGAGGGACCTGTCACTTGGGCTTTGCCACATGATCCTTTCTTTACAAAGTCAGTCGACTCGATATATTTTTGTTGTATGGGCACTAAAAAGCATACACTTTTGGGTTCTATCATTGCATGATTGTACGCTTTCAACCAGTGCATTTACCGTGACCTTGTGCTTAATTAAGACTTCAAAATGTAGATTGTAACCGGCATGCTGTCCAGTTGCTGATCACTTCAAAAAGAGTGTCGGAAAAACTTTCATTAACAAGAACTCTATTTTCGATTTTGTTGATCCTATCGTCACTAGCTTTTTGATGTTGCTTACATGACATTTTTCAAAACACCGGACTGGTGCGCGAAACTTCAGGAGAACTGAAGAAATAAAATTCCACAAATTGCACGTATGTGCTTAATCTACAGCATTCAAAAGTTTACTTATCATTGAGACAATTAAGAAAAGAACATTCTGCATTTCATTCTGTCACAACCTTTGGGGGCAGGGGCTAAAAACAACAAATAAAAATGTAACATGAATGATAACGCAAAACTGCTTGTCGCCTTTGACAAGTTCTGATGGTAAAAGGTTCACACACTTTATTAGTTGTACGCGTGTGGTACAGAAAAATGATTTAATATATTACGTAGAAAGTTTATACCTTCATGGGCAAGTATGTATTGTTACATGGCACGAACTTACTGAAATGAGTGGCAATGGTTACCTGGTGCCATCTTTTCAGTTCTCTGTGTGTTTATTTTAAACGTTATTTTAACTGATGATCCCGGACAAAGTCAAATAATTCCTTGTTGAATGGTCTGAAGAAGCCGTCTTAGCATTTTACTGGTTTATGCGTCATTTGTGTAAATCCAAGGATGAACAGTTTTTAAGCCTTGTCCTCTACTGGCAGTAAATCTGTCAGCTTCTATACAATGGAACGCATCATTTGTTGCTATAGTGACAACGCAAAGTTAAGAATACAAACTAATGATTTAAATTACCCCAGTAAACCACTTGTCAAACATGCCCCAAAAATCAGTAACTACAACAAAATTCATGGACTTCCACCAAGCATGCTTTGGCTTAAACCATATAAAAACAAAGACCGGGTTTAAGCGAGATATTGATTTGTGGATTATGCATGATAGAAAAAGGGCACCATATGCATCAATAATGAAAATGCCTAATAATCTAATATTACTCTACTGATCTAAATGAAATCTCCACCATCGAGTTTTATATATATGTAATTGTTAAGTTGTTGTTTCTTTCTGTTTTAGTTTTGTTTTGTTTTGTTTTATTTGTTTTCTGGGGGTTTTTTTGTCTTTTTTTTTTTTGTTTTTTTTTTTTTTTTTTTTTTTTTTGTTTTTTTTTTTTTGTTTTGTTTTTTTTTTGTTTTTGGTTTTTTTTTCTTTTTTTGTGTTTTTGTAGTTTTTATTTTGTTAAGTAATTTTTCATAAAATAGTAAAGTTTTAAAAGTATTACTGCTAAGAGCCCTTATTATTTTACATGCTTAAATATAATTTTCCTGTTCGTGGATCAAATTGTCTTGTATTTCTAATTGACAGAACTCTCTCTGTCTGTCTGTCTGTCTCTCTCTCTCTCTCTCTCTCTCTCTCTCTCTCTTTCTTTCTCTCTGGGGGGTGAGTGGGTGTTGCTTTCATCGTTGATTGTTAAGCACATCATATTATGATTGAAATCACAATCATGGTGAAAGTGTTTCAACGTATTATGTGAACAGAAGCACTTGCACTATGGCCTTAAAATACATCTTTTTGTGACTTTGAAGCCAGTGCAGCTTTTGCTTTTATTTCAAAACAATTTTCATGTGCGTTTTCTACCATAAACGTTTACCCAGGGCACGTCTGGTGATGGAAATATTTTCACGTGAATAACACTGATTATGTTTATTTGTACCTAGTTTCATGTAAAGGATCAATGTGAATCACAGTTTAAACGCTATGTTAATCGAACCGTTCATATCATTCCTTCCCACATTGGCCCAGGAATCCGTCACATTTTACCATTAAAGCATTAACTAATTTTACATTCCCAAAATCTTAAAGTTTGCATCAATCATCATGTTGATCATGTTTATTGCATCTGAATTCTATCAAAATTATTTACATTTTGAAAATATTGGAAATAAAAGTTTTTAAACATTATGTAAGATACTATAAAACTTGGATTGCAACATGCGAGAGAGTACAAATATGTAAGTATGTTAATGAAGCAGATCACCGTCTGGTAACCATGTCATTCAAAGCACTTATGTCAATTAGAGTTTGTCGGTCCAGCAGTACCAAAAACCAGAATTACTTAAGATCTAAAGCATGTCTTGTAATAATGCTTTTATTTCAGCCCAAAATCCACCTGAGGTAGTGCAACATTTGTGTCTCGGCTCATCTGGCAAGATACCCATGTCGTTATTATCTTCGAACTTCCTGTCACAAACCGAGCCCACCATCAGTAGAGATTAAGGATGCATCACCAAGTTGCCATTGAAATGGCCACATCAAAGTTTATGTTGACACGACAATCTGAATATGATTGACTTAAAAGGAATTTTGACTCCAAAGCTGTGAAAATATGTCAATTTGGCCATCCACGCAACTTGGTTAATTAGCACTAAAAAACACTAATGTGTTATTTGGCGGTAAACTATGTATTTGGCTCTGTACTTTGGTTCTCGCACCTGCATATGGAAAAATCAAAGAGACTAAGCGCATGCACGCATGATAAACAGACCTGTAACCTGGGATGCCGATAATTTCAGCCAAATGTGTCAAATAATTTTGCCTTTTCCACGCTGTGGATAGTGACTTGAAGACCGGTACAGAGTTCATCTGCAGCCCCCAGCCAAAACCATCATTGTTTGAAACCAGACTTCAAATATTTATATTTCACATCGAGCCTTTTCACAGATACTTCATTTTTAAGAACTTGTCTTTATGAGAAACAAAGTTATTTTTTCTTTAGATATGTTTCTTTTTAGTTCATAATCAGAGTGTTGCTTGGTTTATTTGTTTTATTTTAAAACAATTAACGTCATATCATGTTTTGTTTCAATGGGTGATGCCCCATCACGCGAAGCTTATTACACTCTGCCATTGTCACATGTCACAGACAAAGCATGCCATATGGACTTTTCCACTGACTGACAAATATACAAACCAAGACCAGACCTCCTGTCAGGACTGCGAACTAAACTAACAACCAGTATGGAGGACCCCCTGCTGAAGGAGTCAAGCTGTGTCAAAAATCAAGGAATCACAATGCGGATCCCATAACACAGATATAACTCTCTTCATAAAAACATTCACCTTTGGCAGGCATGAACTAGGACCAGGTCCAATCAGAAATCCCGAGAGATATAGCTTTGCCTGGAGATGAACAAATATGTATTTTGTAAGCAACGCGGGAAGGACCATAATGGTTGTGGATCTGTTCTGCAGGACCATGCAATGTACATAATGGGCGTTGTTTTCTACAGTTTAACACATTCAGATGGGGTGCTTGCCAAACACCTGCGAAACATCAATCAGTGACCGCCTGACAACACCTGTAATTTCCAACTCTCTTTCGCCTTTTTCCCGTGGATCCTGCCGAGCTGCGCTGTGTGAATGACATGGCAGCAGGGGGCGTGGGACGGGAGTCTGGTTACACAGGGTTCCGTCATGACAGGCCTCATGCAAAAAGTAAGGGTTATCTTTTGCCACGAGGCAGCGATCCCATGCTGGGATGTGATTGAGAGGTCCAGTCAGTATCTCACACGAGTCCTCTGGCTGGAAATCTTCCTGAGGAACACCTGGGGCGTACAACTGTAGGACAAGCTGTAGTCCTGTACATCCATCCAAAAGCAGGGCAAAAGGCCGTTCCAGATCGTCGTTACCCCAATGTATATTTTGTGTAGTTTACTTAGCCATTCTTCACAGAAATAGCAAACATCAACCCATCTGATTTAGTTATTTTCAACTGAGCTATTTCTCAGGAAGAGAAAGTATGGGAACATACAAAGTACAAAATGCAAACAATACCCTAAATTGGTTACAACATCAAATATAATTTGCTTAATCTGGATCATCAAAATTAATGGCATGGAGGTCAGTGATTCAGAACATGAACCATTCATTGCAAAGCAGAAATTGTTGAACATTTATCACCCAAAAGCCATCTGTTAAAGAATACATGATAAATCAAGGAAAACAGAATTATGTGAAACCATATATAAAAAAAATCACAAGACTTCGGTTTTTCCCTGCGGTTAAAGTTTTCTAAAAGTTGTAGGGTTAATTGAACATAAAACTGCTTCATTTTATATGTAACATGTTCGCACAGGAAGGCCGCGGATTCCCACATACGTCCTGTTATCATTAAATATACACTTGGCACTCAGATCTTTACATCAGCATTTTCATTGTGACCCACGCAAGGACAACAAAAGACAACACCAACTGTGTTATAAGTGAAAAAAGATTAATATTTGGGTTGCATCATTATTCTTAGTTTACCGTGTCAAGCTTCCCTTTTGACATTCATTTCACAATAAAAAATGACAAACATTCAATTCATGTGGAAGCTCTATAATGCTTTCATTATAAATCCTTTACAATCTCCCATTGCAGATAAGATTTTTTTTCTTTCCATTTGTCGGTGTAAGGAAGCTTAACATATTGATAGCAAGTGATATGTTGCGATTCTATTTTCAGGGCCAAAATCACTTTTTCCTAGATCTTTTCACTTTCAAGCTAAACTACCAAGACATTCTTTATATACTCATTTTTCCATCAAATATCTTGCCACTTGTAATAGAGTAGCGGCATCACAACAGAAGGGTTGGGTACTCCGCTTTCTTCACATACTAAATGCCACTAGACTTGATTTCACGTCCAAAACCACGAAACAAAATTTAACTGATGTGACATGGTCCAAGTGGGGATGCATTGCAATTGATGGAATAATGCCCTATCTGTAGAGACTGTAAGATATCTGAGCACAAGGTGTTTGTTTTAAGCACACCTCACATGTTTAGTCTGGACTTCAAAAATATTGAAAGGCTTCTCTTTGCCTAAAATAACATTTCCAATTTCATTCCCATGATTTTTATACTACTTTGCCACACAAAAATAGCAATACAGTACTTCGACAGAGCTTTCTAAGCACGCCAATTCTTTTAATGTGCCCTCTTCTGTAAACCTGTGAATTTGGAATATTTTGGCAGTAGACCTTTCACCACCGGCGTAATTTTTTTGAAATTTAAAATCCAATTAGCTAAAAAGAAATCATATCTTTCTACTCTGTGAATCACTTTATTATACTCTGAAAAAAATTTTCACAATGCTGTTAATTCTTAAAATAGAAGGCAAAAATAAAATGTACCTAGGACATAATAGATAAAGTTATTTTTGTAAATACAATCAAGGTTCCAATTAAGGTATATCAAGTACAGCTTGACCACTATAACCTTATGGACCCGAGCTGCTAGATCTGTTATTTAGATTTATTGATCAAAGCCACATTTGCCCCCATAAATCACTGAGGGGCATTCTAGCATGTCGTAATCCCCACCAATACAGCTAACATCATATTGTGAGCAGATCAATCTAGACTGCATATGGGTTATGTTTGCTTAACGGCCATTATGGCCAAGTGAACTGCTTGTCTCCAGGTGAATGTGCAGACACTTCGAGGACACTCTATTCGAGGAAGCCATTCTCTGGATGCAAATATATAGATGCACTTCAATTCTTAGTCTTGTTTAACTTTACAGCATGTATTAGGTCAAGGGCAAATGGATAATGTCTTAGGTTATGCAAATATTTTGACACAAACGCAACATCAGTCAAAACCAGTTCACAATGCGAAAGTAACACTTAATCAAAGTGTCTTTCAGCAGTGTAAGTGTGGCGAGGTGCCCTAATTTTCAGACACTTCCATAATACCAAAAGACGCTTACAAGTACAAACGCAACGCATGTTATGGTTATTTCTCTTACCATTACTTGCCATAATTTATGGAGGTATAATCTTGATTTCTTCCACGATGAACACATGCAAATAAATGGATGAAAAGATATTTCTTAATGGTGATATGCGGGAAATGGGCGATACCTTTTCTTCTTTTTTTATTATAGCAAATATTTTGCATGATTGAAATAATCATTTCAATTGCTAAGGTAGGTTATGTGCCTACGTATCTTTAAATGGAGTTTGAATAACATCGTACATGTTTCTGGCCAAATTTGCCTAACATCAGTGATAAAAAAAGTAAACATTGAGCCTTGAGAAGGAGCATAGAAAACTGTATAAAGTGGCACATGTTTGTGCAACACAAAAACAGCAATAGCGTCTGTAGCCTATAATTAGCACACAACAAGTCACCATGGTCGACATTTTCCTCTTTTGGCATTCTAAGTTGGTAAATTGGGACAGGAATGGCCACAAGGGTGTAGAAACATACACTTAGCTCTGAAGCTGAGTATATTTACAATGGGCCCCCGACTGTGCTTCTGACGGCCAACTACAGGCAAACACGTATCATATGCTCCTGTCAGATGCAGCCCGCCAGCAATACGACAGAAGGCCAATCAGTGCAAGACCTCCTCAAAACGAGGCAATGCTGTACCGCGCATGACGATGCTTAACTTACGGTAATTGTAACGACATCAGGGACAGTAAGGACAGTAATCAAACCAGTGGAATTCTCAATGGGAAAGGATGTGTTCGCCATCTGGTGGTAATTCTTTAAGTCACCAGTAGAAACTTGCCAGGAAAAATTATGTAAAATGACAAACACACCACAACCAAAAATGTGGATTTAGAGCAACTGGTGACTCTTTTGTTAATCACTGTGAACTAAATGTGGTGTGACTGTCTTCACACTCAGGGATGCCAACATTGAATGTGTCATTTCAGGGACAAGTAGTCTAGAGCATCAGGCTCATAAAATAGTTAACAAAGAATGTAGCAGCAATTCGGGTGAGGGACACACACCTTACATTGGTCAAATTTTAAGTTATTTTCATGAATGTCCCTGATGATGAGATACACCTGGCACCTCTGTTTACTTCAAGATTAACCATTAATGATGGGTAATTGACTTTTGCAAATCTATTTTGCTGAAAACGTTCCCATAGACAAGTATATACCTATGATGCTTTATGATTTGCAATAAAATACCGCAAGCTATGATCCTCATCATATCGCTTGACAATCTACACGCGTCTTTACTGAACACAGGCATGAGGGAAATGTCAAATAATTACTTTTTACAGGTGCAACTTAAACGATAAGTAAAGGCGAGTAGAGCGCCCGTAGTAATATTTACCTTTGTCGCTGAAGCAGGATGGGCCATAAATTTTCAAGTCCTTCTAATGCAGAACCTGCTTTAAGTATCTTCTCTCAATTATAATGGTAGGAAGTTATCATAAATTGCGTACACGTACAGATTTTATTGCAAAGTATTTATTTGTTTTTTTGTTTTTTGTTTGTTATTTTTTTTTTTTCAATTCTGCAATGAAGTGTGTAAAACGTTCCTTTTCATTTCGATCTATGGCAAAATTGTCTGCTGTTGTAAATTCAGATGTGTCATATTGGTTTTATTTAAATTTGATTCCGTTTGATGTAGAATTCTAGCGAGGGTGACAGGCGTATTGTTGCAAAAAAAAACGATTGGTAGGTTGACATTACATCAATAACACGCTGAGTACGATACTTTAATACATAAACTGCATAACATGTGAGAGGAGACAGTGTCCAAGACGGCTATGAAAAGTTTACAAGTGGTCTAAATGTTTCATTTATTCACTCTCTTTTATGAGCCCAAGAAACCATTTATAAAATGATAAGGAAAATTTATTGAAAGTTTATATTTAATTGCACATTCATTATTTGGAAGCTGAGCAAACTTAAATCAAATTCTTTTATTTATAAAAGAAATAAAATTGAACTTATGTCCCACGAATACCATGCTAATATATAATTTATGTACCCAACCGGTCATTCATATATATTCTGTTAAAGGTGAGAAGATTTATATTGTCTCCTTTACTTTCCTGCATGTATGTCGAATTTATTTACCTTAAAAACCGTACTATGAAAAACTGTCTGAGTATTCTACACGTCATTTTATATCAATATTACTATCTAACTATTAATTTTGGTAATTTACTTTACAAAACATGATTCTTTGTATCCTTAAAAAAAAAACAATATTTTAATTTGATGAACATGCGTGCGTTATAATTGGTATCAAAATATTAACAGGCATAAGCACAGACCAATTTCTTTCCTGTCAATGGTGTCTGAGATTATGGAAATATTTGTTTATAAATTATTTACTAATTTTGTGTGATCAACATAATACATCGCCTGTGTACACGCAGGATTCCGCATTCGACCTTCAGTGGTTTACTCACGATAACCGAAAGGGAACTCAAAAGCATTGGTAAAGAATTAGTTGACGGTGGTTTTTTTTTTTTTTTTTTGTGTGTGTTTTTTTTTTATTTGTCATTGCAAAGCATTCCATATGGTTGATATTTACAGTCTCTAACGGAAACTTACAGAATTTGGCGGAAAATATATCCAAAAACCGCAAAAGTCTAATGAGACCACCAAAATATTTTTTGAAAATTCCAAATTACTAGTTTGTTCTCGTTCTAACGAGTTTTTAAAACTCGAAATTAAGACTTTTTTCTCGTATTTACGAGGTTTTTTTTCCTTGTAATGAGTTTAAATTTTAAAAAGAAAAAAAGACTAGAGATTAGAATTTTTCTCGTAATAACGAGTTTTTTCTGGTAATCACGAATGTTTACAACTCGAAATTACGAGTTTTTTAATCTCTTAATCAAGAATTATCTGGTAGTAACGAGTTTTGTGACAATCAAACGTCAATTTACCATTAACCAGTGCATAATTTAACAATGTTAATAAGGATCGATGAATATGTGTCAATCGTTTATCAGACACAATTCCATATAATCACGTAGATGACTAAAAATGATTACCTCATTATATCTCTCTGAACTTTGGTTCTCACAAGGTATAAACTTTGAGAAACTTGATAGAGTTTTATTACTATTTCAAACAAATCATGATGAAAATAACTATCCTGTCTTTGAGTGTGATCCTGATTACTATTTTATTCCGAAAACCTGACGCAAAATGCCCCCTGTCAGACAGTCATCATATTAAAGATTCTTTCATCAAAAGTACTGATGAAAAGCCTGAAGTATTAACATCCTTTAAATTGTCGCACCCGAATAACTGATTTTAAAGATTAACTGATACCTGTAATGTCACATGATCACAAATCATTCTTATTTGAAAATACTGTTCAATTCTGATTAGCATAAATTATGCGGCTTGACCACCCAGGTGGTTAGGTTGAAGTGGGTAATATGAGGGTCACAAATTAATTGCAGGGATTATTGGGCATTTATATCCACAGGTAAGACGGTTGCTAGTACAATCATTAATTTATATATATAAATATAAATATATATATATATAAATATATATATATATATATATATATATATATATATATATATATATATATATATATATATATATATATATATATATATATATATATATATATATATATATATATATATATATATGCGTTTGTGACCCTATTGGCACGCTGTTGATATCATTGCCGTAAATTTTACAAGTGCGCTTTTGATAGTCGAAAAACTCCTAATTACGAAAAACACCTCGTGATTTTGAGTTTTAAAAACTCGATATTACGAGAAAAAGAGTAAAAAAACTCGTAAATTCGAGTTTAAAAAACTCGTCATTGAGAACAAAAAATCCTTACTTTCGACCTTCAAAAACTCTTAATTACGAGTTGGTCTCATTAGGCTTCCGGAAGAACGCTAGTTTGAAAGCTATCATAGAGGTTGCATGCAATTTGTGGTAACCATGTGTGAACCACAGAGGTCATTTCTGAGGCCTATTCCATAGGCCTACACAACACAAACGTGAGAACAGAGCTGCCAAACCGTTGAACCTGCTATCATTTCCTTTAAAAATCTCTTAACTCTAGAAAGGCAAACCGCAGTCTCTCTCCATAGTGTGTTACACTTTTTGGCAAATTCAACGAGTTTAATCGAAAGTCATTATTGATTTCCACTTCTTAATTTTTATTCAGATTTTATTCTTATGATTTTTTATGATTTTTTTTTTTAATTTTTAAGTTCATGAGTATATTTCGATTGTAAAAAATCTGATGTCTACATGTATTTATTGTGAATGCTCAGGTCTGTGCAATACTATTTTAGCAAGGGTGTTGCCGAGTTCAAATACTATGCTTGACTTGACTTGATTCAGCATCGCATGAACAGCATCGCATTGTAATAAACATAACATTATCGAATATTAAGCAGTGAGGCGTTTTTATCAGCCTTCACAAAATCTCCATCTTAAAGTCCGGACGGTATTAATATTTTGTAAATAAATATAATTGGGCCGATAACATTTGTGGCTTAATTTACTTTAGAACCAACAAAGTAAAGGGTTCAATTATCATACAAAAACACTTGTGAAGTCTGACCTAAATTGCTTCCTAGATGTGATTTTTAAAAAGAAAATACCCGGGTAGGGCCATGGCTTTATGGCTATATAGACTTTAACGTGGTTAAGTTCTGGGCTGCTCATCGGCTTCTTTTCAATGTGTCCGTTTGCACTATGATCTAAACATGTCATGACAGAGAAATTCGGCAAAAACATCAAAATGCCAATGCAATAACTTTTGCATCACTGGAATCTGCATATCGACACAGAGACTGAATTCATGACGATGAGTGTCCTACGTACGACTTAATATTTGGTTCTGACAGTGATTTTTTTTACTGACATGGAAATATGTACACACACACACACACACACACACACACACATATATATATATATATATATATATATATATATATATATATATATATATATATATATATATATATATATATGTGTGTGTGTGTGTGTGTGTGTGTGTGTGATATATATATATATATGTGTGTGTGTGTGTGTGTGTGTGTGTGTGTTTATAGATATGTGTGTGTGTGTGTGTGTGTGTGTGTACATATCCTTGGCACTTGTTTCTGTAATTTTGCAATAGCCCGGCTATTGTTAACTTACATCCAATTACATTTAAATTGCTGGCCTTGTGAAGAGAAATCCACAGCGTCACATAAATATGTGATACAATATTGACAACACCACCAATATATCGTATGAAATGTGTTGCAGTGTTTCACTGTTCAGTCAATTGACACGACAAATGCTGTTTCCTGCTTGCCTGCAAGAGTCTGCACAAGCCCTCATAATCTAAATTATTGGACTTTAGGGCCAGGTTCACCAAATTGGCGAAACTAAGAAACGTGTCGTTATAGGTTAATGATGGACTGAAAAGTTACCCAGGATTATCAATGAAAGTATTTTGAATAATTCTAGAAGGAATAATATTATACACTGTCCATAGGGTCTCCGGCAGAAAGATTTACATCATGTCCACTAGGTGGTGCCACTGTCCTATTTGATCAGTGTCGTATTCAGTTGTGGTTTTGACGCTGACCAAAGCCCCCTCAACCTTTGCCGAGCATGGGCCAGGTGTGACAAACCAAATGTCATTCAGTACGGTCTGCAGCACATAAAGGGTGGCAGAGAGAGAGAGAGAGAGAGAAAGAAAGAGAGAGAGAGAGATCTTGCAAACACCTTATTTTGGTTCATCCCATTGTTCTTGCATGGTAAGCATGATATTGTGATTCTTATAAAATTAAGCGTATGGCAGCATGGACGTAAATTTCCAAAGTTGTCTTCTCTTTGCGTCTGAAACAAAAAAATCTACAAGGTGCTCTAGGCAATCCAAACAGTCACTTATTCGTCAGTATACGGCGGGAAATGATGATAACAATAATAATAATAATAATAATAATAATAATAATAATAATAATAATAATAATAATAATAATAATAATAATAATAATAATAATAATAATAGTAATAATAATAATAATAATAATAATAATAATAATAATATTATTATTATTATTATTACTATTATTATTATTATTATTATTCGTGCAAAGAAATCACCATCTGAGCAAAGAGGTTGAGAGTCATACATGTCAGAGCAAAGGGGTGGAAGGCAACAAATTGCAAGTAGAAAAACTTAATTTGATTCATTTCTTAGCAAATCAGTCGGTGTGCCCAGTATATTCTTAAAATGTCCTATTCAGTATTTATTCAACACCTGGCACAGTATTTTTTTCATGCACCTATAGCAAAAGGTTATAAATTGAAGTTGGAAAGGCACATCCATCTATTATAATTTTGAAGCTTTTCAAGATTTAAATTTGTGAATTTGCCTAATTTGCATAAATCAAACTGCTACATCGTTGATTTATGGTTCACTTGATGCAGTTATCCGACAAATCTATCAATTGAAGTTCTAATGACACCTCAGTCTACAATAGTTTTGACGTTATTCAAGATTTCAATCTTATGTATTCACCTTATTTGCATAAACTAGATGCTACAATTTTGGTTCACGTTTCATTGGCTACGGATATGTCACACACATACAAAGTGAAGTTGGGCTGACACCTTTATTTATAATAATTTTTGAGATATTCAACTTTTAAATGTTTCAGGTACTGCTAACTAGCATAATTTCAAATATTACAGATTTTGTTTACTGTCCATTAGATTGACAGGTGTCACAGTTATGTATGTATTTCTTTAATTTTTATTTCTATCTGTAATAGGTTTGAAGACAAGGAGCTTTTAAATTTTGATTGCATGTATTTTGCATGATGCTCGACATGACATTAAAATATGATGCTGAACCCATTTATACTATAAAGTAGAAATTACTACGTCTACACCAGATTCCCGTGCGTAAGTTTGTCCACACCTTAAGTAGGTTGTTGAACCTCCATGGTAAAATATGTTCATGTGCCATGGTATAGATTTTGGTTAGGAGCTATGTGAAGTTGGATGTTGCCTGTGTAAACTTACAACTATTTTTTTCTGACGTATTCAGGCTGGTGACACTCAATAGTTAAACACGTAGATTTTCTATGTGAATGAGAATGATAATGCCCATGAAAGAGTGATGTTCTTTATAAATTTGTTGCTTTTTTTTTTTTTTTTTTTTTGGCACATATGTACAAAAATTATGTGAAGTTAAATGTTATGTATGACAGTGGATTATGTGAGTCTGATAGTTGATATTAGTAGAGATTGTCAGTCTCACGTAAGTGTCTTTATGTTCCTGTAAACAGTGAAACTCAAAAAACCATGTACTTATAAATACATGCATATCAATGTATACACGTGTCACTTCTTGCAGTCATTTTATGCCCCAAATTGACAAAGCATGGGAATCTTGTGTTGATGTAGTAATTTTTACTTCATTGTTTAAACGGATTGAGCATCATATTTAATAAATCAGTTTCGCATCATATTTGGATGTCATGTTAAAAATTATGCAAATTTGGGTCTGTTATGAGGCAAATTGTAATAACTGCCTTTTTGTAATAAAAAACGAGCAGAAATCTGCATCAATTTGTAATAAGTTGCGGCAAAATGTAATATTACATTTTGCAGTCAGTAATAATATCTTGCTGCAACATGTAATAAATCATGTGTGTAATAAGGATATAATAATATGTAATAATCATACTGAAGTGTCCCTAAAAACATTTCCTTTAATACTCATTTCAAGACAAGTGTTGTCATAAAGGCTCGATCATATATTTATTAAATGAAAACACTTTCAGAAGTTCCGAGGTGCTATGATTAAAATTTTCCTCCTGTTCCGCCCACACCAATGTAAAGGGTATCATTGAGATGACCCCGTCAGTTGTTGAAGTTCTCAAAGATGTACAATCTCTCTTTTTTAATTAATCACATCAATTGTTGTATAAATTTTAGTACTGTTATAAGAACTCGGAAAACGTGAAATCCCTTGTACCTAAACATAACAGCAAACCTACATTTTTCCACACTGAGTCAACATGCAAAGGTATCTCAAAACACCTTCGCACTATGACTAAATATTTATTATCTCCACATTTATCAAAATTGTGCAGTGCAGGGCACAATCCGAGAGGCAAGTTCTCCTCCCCTCCTTCCTATTCTGGGATCTTGGTTTTAACAGCAAGTTGCAGGCTGACACGCCCAAACCACTTCACAAAAATGTTCACACACACACGTCCCAAGATGAACTGTTCTTAAAACGTTAGTTCTCAGTACACAGCGAGTGACACCTCCTGACTGGATCGAAATGAACGCCCGATACTCTGCTTGCAAGGGTCATCTCATGGACTTCGCGATCCTTTATCAATTATTACTTTTCACACAATGAATGAAAAATTGCATCAATTTCCAACAAATTAACATATCGAAATTTTATGAACCATTTCCAACGATTTTCACGATCATTCAAAATGCTAAAAGCATATCTTGCAAAATATAAATACTTCCACATATTTACTTATATGATAATCAGTCACAGGACTGGACAGGGAATATAAAGCTTAGCTGACTTGTCAATGAGCCAAGCTTACAATGAAGGTTTTCGTCCGTCGCCCGTCTGTCTGTCGTTCACAATTCATGGATAGTTTTCTTCAAACTTGGTGGGGATATACTTTCGATGGGTCTGTACAAAACTTTTTGCATGGTGATTTTTTTTTTTTTTTTATTTGAGGTTCAATCGTGGCCAAATTAAATCTTCTGCAAAATAGCTCAGGTATTTGCTTTGAAGTTATATAGGAAAACGTCCGGGGACACCTAAACCTTACTTTTGTCAAGAAATAGTGTCGCCAGTATATGCGCCCTCCCCTTTTTATTATTATTATTATTATTATTTTTTTAATGTGTATGTGTGTTTTGCTACTTTGAACTTCTAATCCAAAAATCATCATTAATATTTTGCTGAAACTTGGCAGAAATTTTCCATATGCAAGGGTCAAAGAAAGTCGATGGGCCGATGGCGTTGCTCTGGTTTACTGATTTTAGACAATTTCTTTCCAGTTGGAGAATTTATGGGTAATGCATACAATTTTTATTGAGAATAATGTTAAGTCAATAGGATTCCTATGGTAATTCACCATCTAACTTCTCCAAAATTATCAGTCAAATTCACTCCAAATGGCGGGGAAGTATCTTTGGTAAGTGGCTTCCAAATCTTTTGAAATGGTTTCGCTCTAATGATTTTTGGATTTAAAAAAACAGGGAGGTGGGTAATTTTCTTTTAAAAATCTGTTTTTTAAACTGCCTTTCTAATTTCTCACAAATTGCACGGAAAACCCTTTGAGTGTCCCTAAAGCTCAATTCATTCATAAGGTACCGCTGTGATTTCAGTTTTTCAAAGAGTTTTTGGGCATTTGCGGTATATCCAACTTCAACCTAAGCGCGTGCTTGATTCCTTTCGAACATGCAGGGAATGTCTGTTGACTCAATCCACATTAAGTGTGTTCACTACATGGTGCTGATTGCATTTTTAACAAATTCTTAACATTTCGCACGCAGCTTAGCAGGGGCATGAAATCAAAAGCCTCCTGCTGGGAGTGTGGGAGAGGATGGAAAGCCTCGCTAAGCTCTTGTCAAGCTGTCCAAAGCCAAATACCCTAAACGAGGTACCGTTTCACCAAACGGTCATGCTCATATAGTTTCACAAAGATGAATGCTATTGCCTTCTATAAAACGCAACTTTCTTACTCTTTTCTTTCTCATAATTGATACAGACTTTTGCATATTTACTATACCGCCATGCCCATTTCAGGCTTCGATTCAAAAACCCAGTGGGATCCCTCTTGCGTTTTGCCATTTTGATCACACTGCCAATAATCGCCAAACACTAGGACCAACATTTCCGATCTAATCCTTGCCCACTTGGACTCGTCCGAAAGTTTATTTCAGAGGGGTGTGGGTATCCGCTCTTGATTAGGGTTGCAGGGCACAGTAATTTGTAAAACGCTTTTCCACATCACGAGTAATCCATAAATCCTTAAGCCTGTCACAAATTTAATCACATTTAGGCCTATCGATTAGATACCTAGGCATATCGCGATCAGAGCTAACATGGATCGCCCAAATCACATGTTATGCATCATGACGCATAATTTGGAATTCCTCTGATAAAAAGTTAAACACTGTCGGCCCTTGATAAGTTTCTTTCTGAATACCTAAAACTGTGTTATGCCTAATTATAAGAAAATGGACCCAATCACAGAATTCATCAAAAATGGCATAAAACAGTAGCTACAGGTGAATGTATAAGGAAATAATAGGAATATATGGTGAAACATTATGATAAATTTTGAGGCATCTATTTCACATGTCCAGATATTGTCCTAGGAACAAGCAAGTTGTTAGGTCAAAAGAAGATAAAGATAACAACAGAAGAAACTGAACAAAAAATAGATAGATCTACAGTTTTTATTATTTCCACTGTGTTTATCGTCGCCCGCATCTTAAGATGTCAAACATGTTTACAAGTGTACAAATTAAACTGTAAATAGGCCCCTTTCATGGGAAATATTTGTATTTAGATGATATCATAAACAAATATCTGCCCTTTTTGAGTAAGTAGGCATACCTTGTTTAGACCTATCAGGTGAAAGACAAAAGGCTTAGGCCAAAAGGATCTAAGCATATTATATCATGCCTCATGCCAAGTTATAGTGATACGATCCATAAGTTTAATTATCTTTTGAATCGAAGTCACCATACGTTGAGGCGAAAAATCTCATGGATTTTTTTTGGATCTGCTATAAAGAATCTTCCCGTTTTAAACCAAACATTCAAAGTTTGAACGCCAAATTTTGAAAAAATTGACCATTTGTCTCGATGAACTTGCAAAATGGAATTTTACTTTTAGTGCAATTTGCCTTCAGGAAAACATGGTCAGGAGATTTCTCGCGGGACGTATCAGAACTGAATATTCCAGATTATGTATCCATTAAGGGCCACTTGTAGTTCTCACGGTGGTCTCATGATTTATGTCCATAAAGATTTTCAATACAACGTAAAAGACAGTCCTAACGACTAATGGGAAGGTCAATTCTTAGATGTTTATGGTAACGGTTGGACGCAAAAATCGCCCTCTGTAATGTATACAGGCACCCAGGTATAGGAATGCTGACGTTGAAAATTTTATGAATGATCTTCTCCCAATCATTGAAACCATATCCCGTGAACCAGGTGACAAAATGATAGTCGGTGATTTTAACATAAATTGATTAAAAATCTCTTTGGCTTTCAAAATAACCGGCAAAATTATAACTTACAAGCATCAAATTGCTGAATGTTTTAATCTTTTTTTTACCAACAGTGGTCCCATTTTAGCTGCACAGGTTAATAATGGTAATTCCATACCTTTTACCTCTTATCTTTCCACACCAAACAATTGTAATTTTGCTTTCTCACATGGACCTCCAGATGACATTGCAATGATTTTCAAAAATTTTGAACCCAAGACTAGTTCTGGACAGGGTGGGATATCTGTGTATTCATTGGAAGGTTTAGTAACTTATCTTAATGTACATCTAGCTTTAACTGTCAAGCAGTCTCTCACTACAGGTATTTTTCCGGATAAATTAAAAATAGCAAAAGTCTTACCTCTTTATAAAAAAAATGAAAACTCTTTACTGGACACCTATAGATCAATTTCTCTCCTGCCAGCTATTTCCAAAGTTTTTGAAAAATGGTGTATAATCAGTTGTACGATTTTTTATATCAAAAAAGCTTTTCTATGCAAGCCAGCATGGTTTTAGAAAATTGCCCTCTACCGAAACTGTCGCTATGGAATTAACAGATCATCTTCTTCAGATTCTTGATACTAGAGACATACTTGTCACGATATTTTTAGATTTATCAAAGGCCTTTGATACTCTGAACCATGAAATTCTATTCCATAAGCTGAATTATTACGGCATAAAAGGAATCCCTTTAAACTGGTTTAAAAATTACTTCACGAACAGAAAGCAATACGTCAAATTCGACGACGTTTCTGCAAATCGTCTACATATTACATCTGGAGTGCCACAGGGATCTATTTGGGGTCCTCTTCTTTTCATAATTTACACAAATGACATGTATTTGGCATCTTCAAAATTTGAATCGATGTTTTAAGCAGACGACATGACTCTTATCAATTCACTTAGCTCTTTCAATTTCCCTCTCATGGACACCGACTCTGTATCAAATAGTTTAAAAATCGAATTAAACAAGGTATGTGATTGGCTGTCAGCCAACATTATCTATGAATATTGCTAAAACTAAATATATGGTGTTTCATTTCCCTCAACGAAAATTAAATTTCACCTTAAATCTTAAAATAACGAATGTGCCCATCCACAAAACCAGTGAATTTGATTTCCTAGGTGTACGAATTAACGAAAACTTAAATTGGATTTCACACGTTAACAAAATAGGAAATAAGGTCTCAAAAATTACTGGTGTCATGAAAAGAACACAAAATTATTTTCCGCAAGATATTCTACTACAAATCCACAATTCTCTTTTTCTTCTTCATCTAAATTATTGCATTCTTCTGTGGGGGTTCTCGTTTGACCGTATTTTCAAACTTCAAAAGAAGGCTGTTCGTCTTGTTTGCATGGCAAGATATAATGCCCACATGGATCCTTTATTTAAAACGTTAAACCTTTTACAAGAACCAGATATTCTTAAGTTAAGATCCTTAAAATTTTACGATAGATATTTAAAAAATAAACCCCCTGACTACTTCAACGACATATTTGCAGCTACAATACCTTCTCATCGATATTTCACTCGACATAGAAATGACAGCCAGGTTCCTATTCCTTCTGGAAATTTGACAAAACATTGTATTAGGTATAACCTTCCAACCCTCTTAAAAACACACAACCCTGTATCAAAGATAAACTTTTCACACATTCTTATAATGGTTTCGCAACCTACATAAAGCTTTTCCTCGTGAGGCAATATAAACACACTTGTACAGTTGCACACTGTTGTGTTTGTGGTAATTAAGTGACTTTTATATTTACCCTGTATATTAAAGTTTCCAGTCTCCGCTCCTACTATTTTTGCCAGTTGTTGCTAATTCCAATTTTACCGAAAGGTGGCCTTGGCAATAGCGGATTATAGAATCCTTAGCCAAGGTCATCCTAATATCATTTAGTTTAATTACGAGTTCTTGATTATTGCTTAATTATCACTTTGTCACTACACACGTTAAATTCATGTAACCCATTTCATATCATATTGAATAAACTGTTCTGAGTTCTGAGTTCTATCAAACAACAGACAGACTGAAAACAATATTAAAGTTTAAAGGTCATGTGATTAGAGCTTTACTGGAGAACTAATCAAATGTGTAGGCCTATAATCCAACATTCTTACCTCTTTCTGTGGCACCTTCTGCTGTTACATTAAAATGCAGTAGCCGTGTAAACTTATGAGTCTTGGAAGTGTGATATTATTCTAAAAGAAAATTTGTTAGTTGATACCTGTTTCAGGACTATTTCTATCCATTACTTATTCGCTTTCCTAAATTATAAAAAGGATTGGTTAGAACCCTTTCTTTCCAATAACATGAATATATATTTAACCGATGTAAAATCCGTTCGTCTTGTAGAGACTGTCCATCTTTAACAATGTTGCTAACTGGGATCGTCTCACCAGAACCTTACATCTCTTGACGCAAAGGAATCAAATGAGAATTTAATCAGTTTGTCACAGAACGTCACAATGTCCAGCGATTCAGGGCATTTTTTATTCAGCTTTCATGAAAACGTTCTACCTAAGAATGGTTGTAAAGAAAATTAGATAAAATGATACTTACATACAATTGTTACATTTACTTACAACTTTTAGCTCACTGTTATTACAAACAGGGCATATCTGATTTATTACATTTTGCGGCAAAACGTTGTTGCAAATTGCAAAATGTAATATTACATTTTGCCGCAACTTATTACAAATTGCCGCAAGTATCACAAATTGCCGCATAACAGGGGCAATTAAAGTTTTAAAAGCTCTGTATGTTCCAACCTATTACAGAAAGACACAAAATATAAAGTAGTACACACACATTTGTGACACCTGCCGATCTAAAGGACGATGGAAAAACAGTAGCATTTGAAATAATGCTGAATAGCAACACTTAAAATATTTAAGAGTTGAATATCTCCAATACTATTATAATAAGAGAACTGCTAATCAAACTTCAATTGGTAGGTTTGTGACATAGCCGCATTCAATGAAACATGAACCAAAGTTGTACTATGTTAATTTATGCAAATAATGTGAATATACAAAATTGTAATCTTGAATAATTTCAAAACTATTACAGACAGAGGTGTCATTCAAACTTCAGTTTATAGATTTGAAGGAAAGTTATATCCAATGAACTATGAATTAAAGTTGTAGCAGTTTGATTTATGCAAATAAGACAAGTACACAAAATTTAAACCTTGAATAACTTCAAAATTATTATAGATTGAGGTGCCTTTCCAACTTCAATTTGTATTTTGTTTTGACATAGCTGCTTCACAAAAAATATTGTTGTATGAGTTAAAGAAATACTGAACAGGCAATGTTTTAATGTTTTCTGGGCGCACAGACTGAATTGCTGACAAGCAACTCAATTTTTCTGGTTTGCTCTTTGTTCTTATTGTGCTGAAATCTGTGCGTGGGAATTCCAAAGGGGGTAGTGTCAAGTGATATTGTAACGTTTCGCTGAAAAACAGTCCATATTGACTTGTGTGTTGAAAAAAAGGATCACGCTAGCGATTTTTATTTCTTTTTTTCTTTTTTTTTTTCTTTTTCTTTTCTTTTGTTTTCCTTTGGATTTTGGGTTTTTTATTATTTTTTTTTCATTTTCAACTTGCAGGCACACCTTAATATGTTTGAATTAGAAAAAAGAATAACTAGTTTAACTTTAGAAATTGCAAACAACCATGATTGGTCACAAACATTTGGATATATAAAACATACCCTCGTATTCCTTTTTTACCTGAGCAAAGAAGGAAAAATAAAAGAAAGAGAACAAAAAGCTGCATGCAACTGCTGACACGCCAGTGCTTTCATAACAAATACGAATGGTCTGATTAAAAAAAAATCCTCATACAAGCCGCGCCGAGAAAAGTTCTTCCAGTCTAAAACTGGCTCCTGAAAAAGTTAAACGATCAAGTTTTGCAGGCAAAGCGGCACCCCCAACCCGCATATCACTGTGGGTTTTTTTGTACACAGTAGAGGTTTTTTTGTGCGGTGTGTTCGCCCGGATTGTTATTTTTTCCAAAAACAAAAGTATCAAAGATCAACACACACACGCACGCACGCTTCTATTGCACCAATTTACATCTACTGCGACCTGCGGCGTATAGAAAAAAAAGATATGCATGTAAAAGTTTATGCTCTCACCTAACGTTTGTTTTGGACGGTTTTTTTTTCTTCCTCTTTCCGAGTTTCTTTCTGTTTTTTTTCTCGGTTTTTTCTCTTTCTCTATCTAACAGTTTTTTTTTTCTTTTTCGTATGCGCGTAGAGAAAGGAGACAATTGCGCAATTAACAATCTGGTATGAATAGTGTCAAGCGGCTAATGGAAAACGTTTGTTAAAAGTGGTGTCAAAGATTTGAATTTTTAGACGTTTTGTATAAGCAAACGTTGATGTTCAAAGAAGGTTTCATTTGCAGGACGGCAATATGATGACATGGCCCTCAAACACACGAACACTACACAATAGTCAAAGTGTTAACCAACTTCAGAACAATTTACCCTGTATTTTTCTTTTATAAAGCAACAACAAGTCCGTGCCATATTGTGTTGTATCTTTTTTTATATAAATGTAAGCTCCTACAGGTTCAAAAATTTTGTTTTAAAAATTGCTTTCGCCTTCGTGCTATGATGCCTGCAGTTTGGTGTAAAACGGCATATATGTAATAATTTTGGCTCCTGCATGGCAAACTATGGATTTTCATGTGTTCTCTTCGGGCAATATTAACACCATTCCCACCCCACCCCCTGTGCCAGAGACAGGAATTTTCACTTATATTTTGCAAAGGTTCCTACCATGATAGGGGCCGGTTCCCCTCCCAAATCCTCCAAGTCGCTCGCCACGCTCCATCGCCATTTGGCTTCATAACCTCCTCAAGTTCAAGCGATATCTACGCTCCCTGAGTTTGATGCCTCCGGGTGCTAATTCATTGTTAATCAAACACTGATATTTCATTTGCGCGCAACTGAGTGATTAAGTCGCAATGAATTTCATGCACACGTACCTGTGACATGATAAAGATGATTGTGCATGTATTGCCATGTTATGTGCAACGCTTTTTGCAAGTATTTTCATGCGTGTCATCAAGTATGTATTACAAAGTTAACTCACGCAGAGTAATGTGTTAAATATAGGGAATGGTTATACATAATTAGTAAAGGCTCACTGAAGGTACATATCTACCATGTTGAATGGTCGGTCGCTCAGGCAGTGCTTTGCGCTGGAGCGCCAAGTCAGGTACAAATTGCTTTACACCTGGACAAACTACATGTTAGACCGCTACATCATGTGAAGGTGGGTCACTCGATGATTTTGACAGATCGTAAATGATAAATCGATCATGTATGAACAAACTAAAAGACGAATTTGAAGTGATGACAAACGCTAAATTCACACTTTTGTTTTCGAGTATCGATGCAGTACTTATATCTCCAACTCGAAATGCACTTTGATCTACATTCGGACACTTTTATGTTCATAGCTTACCGGGTGAAGTCCAATGGAATACTTCAAAATTATGTGATTTACGTTTCGGGTCTTTTGCTTTCCGCTAAACCTCGACCCCGTGCACCCACATACCAATACAATGCACTCACACACACCCATCGCACCCCCACACACGCACCCCCACACACACATATATATATATATATATATATATATATATATATATATATATATATATATATATATATATATGTATATATGTGTGTGTGTGTGTGTGGGTGGGTGGGTGCATATTTGCATGTATGTTTATACATGTATGTGTATATATATATATATATATATATATATATATATATATATATATATATATATATGTAAAGCTTGTTTTTAAGAAACTATTGTCAGGTCAATTTATTTCATCTGGACACAGATAAAAATTCACATCCCATGCAGAAATATACAACAAAATGTGAGCATAATGGGTGTTTTTAACAAGGCTGTGTTTGAGTAATCATAATTCCAATATTTCTATTTCACCATTGTGATCAACCAAGGATTAAATGATAAAAGCTGGCTTTAGCCCTTTTTACCTGCGGGCAATTAATACTGAGCGATCGAGACCTGATGCTTCGTCCTTGTCAATGCAAAAGTGATGGTAATATTACCTCTTTTAGTGCCCAGTCTTGACAACTGCGGTTCTTTGAACTCATTGTACCCTCAACGCACCGAGAAAAACTGTTGACACGGGCCGTATTACTGTGTCTACAGCCATTGGCACGCTGGTACTTCAATGGAAGGTCGGTTTATAGACAGCGTGAATTTATAATCGTTATTTTAATTCAGGCTTCCTCCACTTTTGTCGAATTTGGCAATGAAAGAGTCAGTTGCTATTTTCTTACCGGCATTTGAAGTTTGAAAACTGAAATAAAATTTGCAAACTTTTATCCCAATTCTATTAAATTTGTAACAGCAGTACGCCGTATGCACATTAATTTCCCGCCAAATCAAATACCTTTTAAAATGGTATGACATCTTGATGGTACATGTGTTTGTCGAGTCCCCCCATGGAAATGTATAAGGCGTCACGGTGGTGACACATGGCTAAACCTGGTCTCTCGTCAAGATGAACAAGATGGTGATGACACATGGGCAAGCCTGGTGTCTCGTCAGTCTGTATGAGATGGTGATGACACATGACCAAGCCTGATCTCATCAAGATGTATAAGATGTGATGACATACGGCTAAGCTGGTATCCGTTCGGGATGTATAAGATGTGATGACACACATACTCAAACCTGGTTCCTCTTCAAGATGTAAGAAACTTTATTGATATATACCCTGTTACAGCTGTAGTCTAAGCAAAACATTACAGAAGGTACATAAAGACACAAAACAAATATATAGATACATTTTTACTTCAGCGGAAACACTCAGCCATAACGCTTCCTTTTCATTCAATTCTTTGCCTTCTCAGATCTGGGATCTCATTTATATATTTTATGACACGTATACAATTATTTGACTTCGGATTTATTGTGAACTTATGTTTCTCAATGCCCACCAGATGTTAAAAATGGTTTTAAGCACCCTTTCTTTCCTCAAGAAGGTTATGCCTCAACACGGTATAGACTTTACAGTGTAATGTAACGTGTATTTCATCTTCCAACTGGCCCGCACTGCACATGGAACATACTTTTTTCATCAAGCGGCGTTTTTGGTTAGGTATATCGGCCAGTTTCTATTGCCAGCGCATGGAACTTATTCATACTTTAATACGAGTAATACTTTTATTGAAAAGAATATTACTTTGTAGGTAAGTTTATACAATATATTTGTTCTTGACCTAACACTACATATGGAGCTTATTTTGTTCCCGTTTGTCAACACCATTGTTATGTTTTAGCCACTAGCACTCATAGACATTTTGAGGCCTTGTTCTTAATCTCAAAATGGTTGTAGACGTGTTAGCTCCTCCCAAGTTACTCTAAGTTTTTGTATACCAGTATGATACAGAATATAATGAATAAATTTGACCCAAAAATCATTACCAGAGAGAAAAATATTTCTTAGTTTTCTGACAAAAACTTGTACACAAGCGAATTATGATTATAATTTTGTAGGTAGAGCCATTATTTTACCTCTTATCATGTTATAGCGATCGAAATCGGCTAGCTGCCAAGTTCAGCTATTACAGCAACATTTGTGGATGTATAAGATGGTAATGACACATGGCCAAGCCTGGTCTCTCGTCACGATGTTTAAGATGTGATGGCACATGGCCAAGCCTGGTCTCTCGTCACGATGTTTAAGATGTAATGGCACATGGCCAAGCCTGGTGTCTCGTCACGATGTTTAAGATGTAATGGCACATGGCCAAGCCTGGTCTCTCGTCACGATGTTTAAGATGTAATGGCACATGGCCAAGCCTGGTCTCTTGTCACGATGTTTAAGATGAGATGGCACATGGCCAAGCCTGGTGTCTCGTCACGATGTTTAAGATGAGATGGCACATGGCCAAGCTTGGTCTCTCGTCAAGATGTTTGAAATGTGATGGCACATGGCCAAACCTCGTTTCTCGTCACGATGTTTAAGATGTGATGGCAGATAGCCAAGCCTGGTGCCTCGTCAAGATGAATAAGATATGATGACATGCACATGTGCAATTCAAGGCTCTCATAAAGAGGTGTGAGATGGATGATAACAACAGACAGTGATATAGCAATGTACCGTAATGCAAATGGAGCAGAAAGTATTGCAATAATGATACCATGGACATAAAGCACCAAATTATACACAATCTTAACAGTAAATTTCACAAACTCTTGGTCATTTCTGACAAGTTTCTCAAGACCCATCACAGCATTATATATATATATATATATATATATATATATATATATATATATATATATATATACGGAAACAGCCTTCTACGCTGCCTTTGAAATATTCATACAGAACCCATATATATATACACACGTGTGGGTGTGGGTGTGGGTGTGGGTGTGGGTGTGGGTGTGGGTGGGTGGGTGGGTGGGTGTGTGGGTGTGTGTGTAGCGTCCAAAATCTCGAAATAGTATCCAGCAAGTGAATCGATAGTTACTAGTAAGGAAAGCATATGAACAATTGTCTGAACTGATGAAGATTAAACCGGCCACACATTTTCATCACCAATAGGTTTAAACAAATATTATCACGTTATAAGCAAAATGAGATCTCGAGACACAAAGAACCATTACCCATGAATTTGAGCTGGTACCAAAGATGAAAAGACCACCCTAGCCATGAGCTATCATGATGTATGGATTTTAACTCAGCGTATTGATGGGAAACGGTCTTCAATCACAAGCCCCTGTAACCCCTGGATTAAAAATATGAACGCTGATGGTAAGAGCACATCAAGCCTCAAACCATGACCATCCATGAATTAAAACTACGGTCATTGAATGCAAGCATGCCCAGAGCCTCCAAATTGCAGTAAATATGGTGTCCAGTCACAAAAATTCAGCTTAGAAATAATCCAGGAAAATGAACACAGAATGTATATTTACTTGCTATCATCGCCAGTAATGTACATGTTGGCTTCCAGTATATCCAATAGCTCAAAGCGTGACATAAAAGTACAAGACAAAATATCAGCAAAGTACATTTTACATCTGTAAATGGCAACTGGCAACATGACATACAGAGCATCGTCGAGGCTTCCTTTATAATTCACATCTTGGACACACACACACACACACACACACACACACACACACACACACGTATATATATATATATATATATATATATATGTATATATATATATATATATATATATATATATATATATATATATATATATGCCTGTGTTTCATAGAAAAGGGCATATAAACAAGTTTCCCTCACATGCTCATCACCACAATGCAAATAAAGTTCATTTGTTACATTAATTTCCCATTTTTTTTTACAATACCTATCTCGAATAAATATACCATAAAATGTCTATTTCTTTGAGGGGATGTCTTTGAGTAAAAGCTTAACTGATCACAGAACTGTCATGGTCCCCTTTCACACGAACACAAAAGAAGACATCCTTAATCACTCGTCATGACACATATGTGTGGAATAGGAGACATTTAATGTTATGCAGATATTTTTGCATATCCTATCTGCAGATTTGAGAAGACTGAGCTATTTTCTTTAAATTCTAAACGGTCCACCATAGAAAAGTCTTTGCAATGTATAACAATTGCAAAACCCAATGACATCCTAATCCATTTGTACATCCAATGTACTAGTTCTCTTGAGGAGAAATTACAAAATTAAAACAACTTCACAATCAATAAATTTGCTGTGAAACAAGGGACCAAAGTTCAGTGGCATGATACATTAGTACTGGACTAGGAAAGACAAAGGTCAAAAAGAGCCAGCGGGTAGGTGTTTGGCATGCATAGAACTTGATTAAATTGGGATTGGTATGATTTTGAGTGATGCTCAAGTGACGGCCCATCCTGCTCAGAATATATCCCATAGCGTGACAAGTCCCATTCGAGCAGACAGCCCGGCTTTGGCTTCTTTCTGCAGATTAAAAACTTCATCTCTCCCCGGGCAATTTGTTGCAAAGTGTTCCATTCTTCTCCTTTTGAGTCAAACATGATATAAGAAGCACACTAATGTATTATACTGTCAAAAATATTGCTTTCAAACTCTTTAAGCACACAAAAAGTTAGTTTCAGTGTTAGTATGGTCATGTTATTCATTGCCTTCCTTTGATACATACATGCTTATGTAATTCATTATCTCTTGGCGGGTTCAGAAGATATTCATTTTCCGGGGTGTGATGATTTCGTCATTTTCGTATTCCATTGCGTTCTTCTTTTAAACACAGGTGATACATCAATGTCTCCTTATATAATCGCACTTTAAATCGTGATTATTATGCATTATGGGGAGTGTGGTAGACGAGCGGAAATCAGGACTCCAAGTAACAGCAGACTTTCTCGTGTCATTTTTCTTTCAGTGGAGCTGCACCACCAGAAGGGTTGTTACTGCACCCATTGGTTTTCTTGAGACAGCCGATAGCCGCAGCATTTGCGCTTTGCGCGTGAAGCAATTGTATATCACAATTTAAAAACACTCAAGCCCTCAATACTGGGAAATTTTACGTCTCTTTTATTGTTGTGGAGTCTTACAGGTAGCTCAAGTCTTCAAGGAAAACATAGACCACCGCGATAACTTGAAATATTGGACGATACAGTAATATCTTATTGCTCCGAACAGGGATACCATATGCCTAACTTACCATTTTAATATCTTAAGGTATTGCTAAATATTGTTTTTACAGATAAATTGAAAAGTTTTGCTCCTACTTGCAAGACTACCGCCTCAAGATGGTCATATCGTGGAAATTAGTTGTTTCAAAAAGTTTTTCCCATCCAATTGAAGGTCAAGGCCACAATACCTCTGCACAATCTATCTGGTCAGTTTTATTAGGCTTTGGTTGGCAGATTGGCGGAGCAGCTTGCAATGTGAAGTTTAACCTAAAAAATACCTTTTGAAATAAATGGCAATGAGAAGGTTTATTTCATTTTAATTTATTTTATTTTATTTCATTTCATTTCATTTCATTTCATTTCAAGTTTTATTTTTATTTTTATTTTTATTTGCATTTTATTTTCATTTTGGTTTTTTTTTTTTTTTTTTTTTTTTTTTTGGGTTTTTATTTTCGTTTGGTGTTATTTAGACAGATGGTTTTGCATTGGATCTGTTCATGAATCAAGACAGCAGTACGCAGCAAGTCCATCTCAGTACACACATCAGAAATAGATGGTCTTTTACTAGATCAGTCCGTGAATGAAGACTAAAGTACGTAGCAAGATGCTGTCTACACACTCAGCAGAAGCAGATGGTCTCGGGTTAGGTCATTATATGAATCAGGACTACTGTACTGAGCAAGTTCCCTTCTCTACAATCAAGGTCTTGTGTTTCGACATTCAGTGTTTAAAGAGCACTATAGGCAGCAAGCCTCCTGCATAAATTCAGACAAAGACGACCTTGCACATACGTTTCGTAACAGTTGTGGACAAATCGTCAGCTAATTTCACATTGTTCAAAAAAAGGACTCTGCAAGAGCCGGTCCCTGGCATACATGTCCGTGAAAAAAGCGGGGCTTAGAGTCCTGTATCATGTCTTGTGTCAATGGAGTCAATGAGGTGACAGTAACTGAAAGTTTCAAATAGAATGGGACTCCACTTTTGTGGAAATAATACGAGAAGAAAGACGAAGAAGTCTTCGTATCAACACTGTACCTGCAAGATGACGCAAGTGGCCAAGTTACTGTACTGCTAGATTTTGGGTCATCAGATCTTTGTGCTCACACCTTATCATTGTGAAGTTGGCCATTTACCCATACAAATTTTCTACAATAAAGGAAAACTTTACCATCTGATTTATCGAAGGTATCCTGTTAGTTTTGGCAGAACAACGTCTTACCTCTTTGATTTGAAGAAAATAAAAGATACATATCGCTGTCTCTTACAAACTGTCATGTTTTCAGTATATGGGTTCTTCCGTTGATACAAACTTAACCTTTATCTTCATTACAGTTATAGTCAAACAATAGGCAAGGGTTCCGTATCATTAAATCATATCAGTGAACTTCCATTTAAATTCTAAGGTGAAAAAATCAGCCTCGGAAGTAGTTCAGCCATCTGTCACGGTCGAATGCATGATCGGTGTATAGGAAACAGCTTCTTTCAAAAGACTGTAGCATAAAACGCTTTCACATAAACAAAAAAAATATAACAAATATAAAAAAACAAGGATTAGTATGTGAATTGTAATTGGCAAATGATTTTTCTTCTAAATAATGAAGCGTGTTTATCTGATTTTACAATGGCTTGTAAAGTGATTACCCAGCTGCTGTAAAAAAAATAGGGATCCGCCAAATCATGGTACGATTGTACAAATACATCGATGATAATTTTGTGTCTGATGGTGCCGACTATTGTGGTCACTGTAACTTTTAAGAAATGTCTGACATGTTCCATTTGAGATATTCATTAAACTAAACTATTCAAAAGGTACAAATATCAACTTTCAATAAAGTTGTGCCATATATTTCCCTATGAAGTTTAACTCTATCTTTGTGGCGTCAAAAATGCACAATTTCTGGTCCACAAAATTTTATTTCATAAATATATTTGAATGGAACTGTTGAATATCATCATCTGAAGCAATATTTATTTTAGGCTTTGTAGATATCAATATGTTAATCCCTAGGCAATCATCTTGGACCATCTGCAAATAGTATACACATACTATCTTGAAACACCGACCTCATGTCAAAGATATATTAAGTAATTTAAGGATATACTTCTGCTTAGCAGAGGTATCCACAATATACTCCATAAAACACAGTAAACTGAAAATAAGTCCAAGTATACATTTTTGAAAAGTACATAAAGTGGAAAATTGTGTTTTGTTGTGGTCATCTGCGTCACTAATTTTTCAGTTTGAACTGGATTGATTAATTTTTTTGTTTTTTTGTTTTTTGTTTTTTTTTTAGTTTTCATTCAAACTTTATAATTGTTGGCAAAATATACTATAAGAAGTGAAAAGCGGGTCTCACGTTTTGCAAAATTTGATTTGTTTGATATCTAGAACTGTTTGATATTGGAAGGTTGACATCTCAATGTATGATGGTAAAGAGCCACAGAATGAATTATTGAAGAATGCTACAGTTAACAGATACAAAAAAAAGAATTTTGATTGCGTAAACACTGAGATCTATCTCGCATACAATTCAAACCAATGAAGGGCAATTCCATGTGTTTCTGTAAAAATCTAGAGGTCAAGACAAATACTGATGACACGTTCTCCCAGTCTCCAGGGCCTCTGATTTGCAAGCTAGATAGCTTACAGCACACTTGAAATAACTCCAGCCAAAATCCACACAAGACGTCAAATTTACGCTGGTAATCAGCCGGCTGCTTTCAAACCACCTTCTTAAGGATATTTATAAGAGAAAATGACTGTAACACGTCAAACATCCTGGAACGGGCTTATAATTGGCAGGATGCTCATTCTGCCCCGTACACACATGAGCAAAAGATGTGGTGGGGCACATGGAGCGGATTTTATTTTCCCTCTCTTCCCCTCCTTGTGTCTTCCGTTGCCTTCCCTTTTATCCCCTTTCTTTCCCCTTCCCTTCATTTCATCTTATATTTTTTCACTGTTTCGGTTTTGTTTTCTTCAAATGGTCAGATACGAAAAGAATATTCTTATGCATCTCTTCTTCCATCACGCGCATCCGTTACCTGTCAGGCGGGAACACAACACTCTGATGCACTTTCTTCTATTTAATTTATGCCCATTATGTCCCGATCCAATACGAGATATGCATATTAATTTTCCCGCCACAGATATATACCTGATTGCCTAGTCTCACTCGGCGAGATATGATGAGATGCGGGTCGATCCATTTGTGGACAAGTGGGATAATACTAATGTTTTGGAAATAAAGAATACTTATGAAAGGCAGATGGAAATTTTTCATATATAAGGCTCGCGAAGTACTAGATGAATAGCAGTTTGGCATTTTTAACCTAAATTTCTCAAAAAAAAAACCCACTAATTTTGTGAGAACTCATATGGCCCTGTCTGTTACAGTGATGTGACCCGCACGTCCCCCGTGATCGCCTGGCGTCAAACCCGTGCTTTGTGGCGGGGAAATCAATGTGCATACGGCATATTAAACTGAAATAACTTAACTTGTGCTTGCGGGCCATAGGAGTCACCCATGATACAAACCAATATATTTAATTGGGAAAGTCACTTCTATCTAGGAGAGTTTTGACGGTATGGAAGATTTAAATTGTGAGTTAAACTGTCTCTAATTTGCAATATTTTTCAAATAGTCATTCATTCCAAATGAGAGGATAAATTTCAATGTTAGTGCTATGGCCATCCATCAGAGTCAATGCCGTCTTCTAAAAAGATTAGAACGATGTTGGCGGCAAGGAAGAAAGAGAGGAAAGAGAGAGACAGGGAGAGACAGACAGAGAAAGAAAGAAAGAAAGAAAGAAAGAAAGAAAGAAAGAAAGAAAGAAAGAAAGAAAAAAAGAAAGAAAGAAAAGTTTGTGAAAACTAAATGTCTGTGTTTGCAGACCGACATAAATATGCCTGATGAATCAAAGGAACCCGTGGGTTGTCTTGTATAACAGGTTGTATTGAGTCAAGCCTTGTATTGTACTTATCCACCAGGTACATGTTCTTTTGCAAGATGCTATCTGAGTGAATATCGTAAATACAGGTCAGATGATTCAGGATATTGGCCGTTTAAATATGTCTCTTATTCACGTAAACATGGAACCAAGTAATGGGCCCGACCGCTGAATGTACGGAAAAAGATGTTGATTTCAATATTCATATACTTGGCCTCAGTTGCTTTTTCTTTTGTGTAGATTGTCTTCAGATCATACTCATTAACATTGCATGTGCAAGAATGCCTGTACAAAAAAGTGCAAAAATCTAAGTCCATTTATTATAATTTCAAACAAGAATGATCATCAATTATGTTGCAGTCTGCCGACAACACTCGCAAAGTTACTCAGAAATTGAATTGCCGTAAGGTGAGAGTGATCACCATCATTTCTGATTGACACCTTATTACTTAAGCTGAACAGTATGTACCAGGGGACCAATCACACGAGCAGCACCCGCACGGGGCGTCTCGTTAAGTCGGCTTTTAAGTAAATGAGATAAGGAAAAACAAGAGATGGCCTCAAGGTATAGAATGGTTTAACTTAGCCTGCTGCAATGACATTGAAACAACTCATTTTTCGTCTGCAAAAACAAGTTAATAAACTTCAAGAGAACGTCCATAAAATTCCTGGCCAAAGATGTCCTGTGCATCTTCTATAGTCCATTGAATTAGGTCAGTCGACGAAAAAGTACACATTTAAAAAGGAAGAAGTCCGATAACGTTAAACTCGCCGGAGTTGTCAGACGGGTACAAGTAGCAAAGGGTTAATGATTATGGCGGACCTGAGTGCTGATCCTATGCTATCGCCGGCTGTATCATCATGCAACAAGCTCTAGTCAGGAGTCCTGACGGTCATCATTGGCGATGTCATGCTGCCATATTGTGGTCTGCTGCGACTGCTAATCAAATCCTACAAACACTGTTAAGCCATAGGAAAGCATATACCAATTGCAAACTACATAGGCTCCCGTTTATGTCCTGGGGTTGTCTTACTTTATAAACTAATGCATCCAGGAAAGACATGAAAATGCTATCATCCTTTTTAATGTTTCAACTGATTACGTCTTACGTCAATGTAAATAATCATTGACAAACTTTATCAAAAAGCATATTTATTTGGGATCGCCGCCAATTTCATGTATATATATATATATATATATATATATATATATATATATTTATTTATTTATTTATTTATTTATAATGTAATATAATGTAATATAATATAATATAATATAATACAATATAAAACAGAACATCGGCTGAATATAAGCATCATGAACAAACACAAACGTGTACAAGTATATCCGTCACTGGAGTTTCCATTGAGAGAATACAGAACAAAAACACAAGTACAAAGGCAGTCATTTAAGCATTTGTGTCACATCACCACTCCTTAACCCTGTGCAGGATTGGTCAACACCAGACCAAAATGTCCAGTTACACATTATGTGAATTTTAATCCTGCCACAAGCATGATCAAATTGTCAGCAGTCATATTAAATTCGCCCAACGCAAGGGATGGTGTTTTGCGTTTAGAAAGTTGAATTCACGCGGCCCACGGTAGCTGATAATCCATTAATAAATGCCTTCAAGTATGAACCGTTATACGCTTTGCTGAGTATCTATGTAACACAATCTGCAAGTTAAATTATAACGTAAAAATAAATGTTAAAAGAGGATTAGTGAACAACTACTCTGAGAATATACTCTATAAATAAGTCGCAAACATCAGCTTCCTCTGCAGCTCCAGCTGAGCCGAGATGGACAGCACAAATCTACAATAAGCTGAGATAGACAGCACAAAGCTGAACTGAGTGGAGATGGACAGCACAAATAGGAACCGAGCCGATCTAAAGCTAAGCTGAGGGGAGAATGGACAGCACAAATAGGAACTGAGCCGATCTAAACCTGAGCTGAGCGGAGATGGACAGCACATATAGGAACCGAGCCGATCTAAAGCTAAGCTGAGGGGAGAATGGACAGCACAAATAGGAACTGAGCCGATCTAAAGCTGAGCTGAACGGTGATGGACAGCACAAATAGGAACTGAGCCGATCTAAACCTGAGCTGAGCGGAGATGGACAGCACAAAGCTGAACTGAATTGCAGACGAACTGTACGCCGATGGTGTCACTGACGAAAACGAGTACAGAGTAATGTGTATTTAAATCATATGCAATGTAATCAAAATGCACCCCTGTAGTTCTTGTAAATACCAATTATGACATTTACTTCCATGTCATATAAAGTAACTTGTGCGATCATGTGTTTTCCACTATTTCAACATTTGTATTTTGTACTGCATTTTATTATAATTTCTAATGTAACCTGTATGACCTTTATGAAGACACGGTTGACGTCTTCAAAATATTATAGAAATAGCGTGAGCAAGTCCTATTTCAGGAGTGAAGTCGAGCCGGGCTCTAATGGCAACTTTGCCTCACCTGCTCCCCCCCCCTCCCCCCGGCCAAAAAAGCAAGGCAATAAAGTATAGAATATATCATCGGATAATTCATTAGAATTATGCATCTCTTTTCCGTTTCAGAAAGTCTTGTACATTTCCCCACCCAAGCGTCCTTGGTACCTGTCAATTTTTGCGTGTGCACTATTAGCCTGAATTATGTCCACAACAACAGACAATGCATATAAGTTTTTTCTTGTTGCCACGATCGGGTTCTAGATCAGTTCTCTCGTCAGCTGGTCAAATAACCTCACTCCTACGATTATCCAACGGGTAATCATTACTTGAGGATTTTTTTCCTGTTTGGGCTTTCTTTCAGATGCTGCGGCGATGAGACATATTAAAGAAGTTGAAATTCGACTCAGAAAACTTCCGTTGACATTTGTCTTGTATCTGAATTTCATAGGATGCTGGATATTATTAGATGGTGGACTTGAACCTTGAGTTTATTAGATTGATCACACTTTATTTTGTTTTAAAATGATACAGCGCAGCTTGTCTATGCATGAAACATATACCATATCTCGAACATAGATATACGGAAGTGAATCCAGTTAATCATTGCATGATCAAATTATCATACACTACTTGGTAAGCAATGTCAAAATTGTCTATGTAAAAAAAATAGAAAAAACCCTCTTAATGTATGTCAAAATTATGTATGTAAAAAAGAATTCTTAATGCAAAAGATGGCACCAACACACATCTACTAGAACCATATTCAATGCATTTTTGCATTCTATTATTATATGATCGAGTAAAACCTGTAAAGTGCATGCTGTTTCTTGTAGTATATCAGCAGACAACTTTTCTGTGTTCCATGGAAGCCGCTGTGATAAATATATCGAAAATTACAAGCATTTTAAATATGAATTAAGGACAAATTCAAATGTCGACAGTGAGTAGTTCCCACATAATATAATTTATATTTTGCTGTATAGTCCGAACACATTCATATTCCCAAAAGTATGAGACGCGAAGGTATATCTACTGGAATAAATTTACGGTACATGTGCATCCATTTCAAGGTAAATGGAAACATTTGGAAGCACGAAGTTGTGGCTTTCGTAGTTCTTTTTGGCTTGGGCAACAATTGGGCTATGACGTTCGTTTTGTTTGCATTGCATTCGTTCTTCGCCAAATTAAACCAGTTCTCAGTTACATTTAGTTTTCGAGTTTGTCAAAGCCTTTTTGTAATTCGACAATTTTGCGCATTTACTGAATTTTGCATTCTTTGGCAGTTAAATATCTTGTCAATCATTATGTTATTCCGTAATGTCAAAACTGCTTGAAAAACCTTTCGTTGCAATCTGTTCCTGGTTGATCCCTATTGATAAACGTTGACTCAGCGGATGGTGGGTGACACCATAAGCCTATACTTAAAGCAAAACTTGTTGCCGGTCCAATGCGTACCAAATGATAAAGCACCTGAAAGACAACTTTCCTCTGGACGATAAAAATGAGCACAGTACAATGAAATAAATGTAGGGTAATCTTCATGTGACGACCAGCCAAGGGAAGGTAAACATGAAGAAATAAGGTGTCGGTAAACAAAGGAATGTGTAATAAGCTGTTGATTTGTGGTAAGAATCATATATAGAGGAAAATACAGGGTTATTTAGCAACTATGTAGCAAGTTACAATATAAATAACGTGGAGAGCAAGAACGTTGTTTTGTCATTTCCCAGGAAATAAATTTGAAACCATCTTTAATGTACAATGGAGCGATTGTTTTTAACAGTTTCTGAAGGAATGCGTTCGCTATCTAACTAAAGAAGAAGTATAAGGTTTTCTGCTTCAACTAGTCTTCTTTTTGTTTGTAATTTTACAAATATATATATATATATATATATATATATATATATATATATATATATATACATATATATATATATACGTGTGTATATTGTACAATATATTTGTACCTCTTTTGTGTTCCAGGGCCCCGTGGTATAAGTCATGGACTAAACGGGTCACCCTGATAAAATATATATTCTAATAAAAATAAAAGTAGATTTCTTGACAGAGAAGTACTCTTAATACGGGGACATAAATTAATTAAAGATAAACAGAAACGGAAGTGTGAATTTGTGGTCTTTGCATAGAAACTGTGTACTTACGGACCTGGTCTCAATTGGATATTTTAGTAAGATTGGGAGAAAAAGTCATACGAGTGACCTGTACGTCGTATATATGGCTCTGAATTTACTTGGTCCCGATTAAAGATATCCCGCCTTTATCCCCAATTTAGGTATCTATTTACACATACGATCACAGGTTCTTGACTATGAACATATATATTAAGTCTATTTGAGTCCACTGTGAGTATAATACACATAGGAAAAGAGAATGTGATTGAGAAGGACCCGCATCCTTCACAATAATCATTTTTGTCACGAAACATATTTTCTCCTGAGTCATTTATCATCTTGGTATGAACCTAATATTTACTCTTATGAATTTGCTGAGCTGCTGGAAATAAAAAAAAAAACAAAAAAAACTTGCTTTTATTTACCGGTACGCCCGGTCTCAATTAATGAGAGAAACTACATTTTATTCATTTATTTATTTTTTTTTTTAGATAAAGACCCCGTGAAATGCAAGGCTTTTTGTGTCGTGCGCTGTCACCGTGTCCTGCAGATGGGACTTACACAGAAATATGACATATGAACTGATGTGCCGAAAATGTCTTAATTTCTTCCTGTTTATCCTGCTTACGCCGACACTGTTGTTACCTGGCCGCCTCGCTCTGTATGGAGAGTAGGACAATCACGCGATCAGGTCATTTTTCATACAACGCTCAACCCTGCTCCCACGTTCCATCGGCCTTGTCATTCAGCTAGGACCCCATCCCTCCGCCCATACAAAAAGTGCAGTGGTCTTAGGGGTCACGCCGTACATTATATGAGTTGAGTGCACCAGTTGTGGGTGACTGGTGGGAAAAAGTACAGAGCATCAAATGGCATCCGGAAATAGCGATAAGACGGAACAGTGACGTGCTAAAAGTCAGAATATTTGGCCATTTTATTCAAGCGGCTGAAAAGAATTGTTCGATGTATTTAATGTTATTTTCTTCATTTTCATATTTATGTAGTGGTTGTAATTCTGTGTATGCAATTTAGTTGCAAGTATATTTATCCCATTAATTTCTTTGTGTGACCGCTACGCAAAAAGCAACAAAGTTGATGTGCATGTATAAATATCTTTCAGTGGCCAAAACTGTCGGTATTGTTCACTAATCTCTCTGTTATGAAAGGAAAATCGAGTGCTTTCGCGTCAGTGGACAATTCATTCAATATTTGATTCACAATTATGTGTACAATGCATATTATGTTTTAATAGAGATATGCCCTGTTTCCTGGGTACATGGTAATTTTGTCTCTTTTTGGTAAGACATCAGTGCGTGTCTTATACCTTTCCTTGTTGCAGTATGACTACATCAGCCACCATCCTTGGCTTGGTTCTGGCACAATGTGTCCAAGCAACAAGTAAAGTTGCTGATGTGATGTACATTATCGTGATGGGTATTATCTTTACTTCGACTTCAAAATCTTTTCTCTACTATGTAGGGATTTAAGTGCAGGCGTCCAAGCGGAAGCACGTTTAGATGATTTCAGTGGTATAGTAGTTACTTTTTCTTTGTCACTTTCGACCAAACTCGATATGCCCTGAATTCAACATACTGGATTTATGTTCCTCGCAAATCCACTTTGCGTTCAGGTACTGGCATACCTATAGTTAGAGAGGCAATAAGAATGATGCATGCCAACAGCTTTCTCGCATGCGCGTTAAAACCAATGCGCCCAGGGTGCGCCCAGAAAAGTTGTTAAATGAATCAAAACTTCGCGCTAAAAGAGCTAAAAAGCACCTGTGAAGACAGGCCAGCAATTATGAAATCACATGATAAAAACAAATGTGTTTGTGTTGCAGGCAAGGCAACATTTTTTTTTTTTTGCGTGAATCATTGTTTTACACCTTGATAGAGCATATAGATCTATATTTAATTTAAGTAACCGCAGGTATATTTTGTTCCAAAATTCATAACAATCTCCTAGATTCACTAATGGAATTTCCTTTTCTTCAAAAATTACGATATATTAAATATATTCACATTCATTTATGTTAACTGCAGGCCTGCTTTGGTACCTTTGGTTGCTAGGCAACGGAACTATGCCTCCGCTATAATGAGGGCATTTGAACAAGTCATGCTACTCGACAATCCAGAAATAACACTTTTTCCCCATGAAATTAAATAACCTAGATTCGTTTAGCATCTTGCATGTTTACAAACTTAGTGAAATGACCTTTCTTAACCTTCTTGCTACTCGTGTTGTTACTTCCATCATAGAAGCTGATTTGTAATTGGCCCTGCTTAATACATGAATGTGCCCTCTTTCCTGTCAATGTCCTTGCTGTAGCCCAACAGCCAGGGTAGGATCTCGGTCAATACGAATGTCCCCTATTGAAAGATTCTTTATTGACAGAGTGTATTCAACCATGACCCGACTGACTTTACAGTTTGACTAAACAGTATGCCAACATCCGTAACACATAAACTTACTACCCATAGCCTCCGAGGTCTTTTGAAATATATATATATAAAAACACTACTTCCTAAATGGTTATCAACTAAAGTGTTACATTGCAAACAATTATATTCATATTTTTACAAGCAATAACTGAATATATAAGAAAGGTTTAGTGTATTGTTTATAACATGCAAACTTGAACCTTTGCATTAAATTCGGCACCTTACACCTCTTTGTTTTTGTGTAATAAGTTCTTCTTCAAATATATGATTTTTTTAATACTCACCTGCCTTTTCGTCATGCTTAACAGAATGCACTAGTACAAACCCTCAACATGTAACTACAGAGAAATCTTTCTATTGTGGACACCTCTGGGACTGGCAAAAGGTGCCCACAGTTGGCAGGTGTTCACAATAGACAGGTGCTTGTCACAAGAAAATCGACCCTTCGGTTCACATTATACAGGTGTCCCCATTATACAGCTGTCCACAAGGACAGGTTTTACTGTAGTCTAAAATAATGTTAACCATTTCTACAAAAGGTGGCCTACATGTTAGCAGATCTATTGGGTCATAATACGGGTCTCCTGATCAGGTCCAGTTCACAAAATGCGCATGTAACATGAATTATTTATCTGTACTGTTGGTCAAGTATAGGAATTCAGTCTGCCTGCGCAACAATTCATTTCAACATTTGCACCTTAACTGACTTGTGATTGAATGGTTGTCTTCTTAATGTCTGTAAATTGATGTTGAAGTGTTCTGAAATTTGCTAATTTTCCATATAATGCACAATTAGTGTTTCCCTAACCAACTGGCAGTGTAATTCAATATTCTTCAGAAACCTTCCCAATGCAAAACAAGTAAAAATGTTGCAATGCTGGGTTGGAAAAAAAAGATAGCTAACATGCCAAATTTGCGCTGGACTCTTCTATATTTCTTTGGTATTGCCATTGATAGATGATAAAAGAAACATTTTATTGAGTGCGCTAAATCAAATACAGTAGTGTTTTTTCAGTGTACACAAACCCGACAAATACAAGTATTGGACGGAATGCCTGGAACGTCACAACGAGAACAAAGATTTCACTACTTGGTAAATGAAAATAAAGAAAGAAAATACTATGTACAGGCCACAGAAAGACTACTGTGCAGCGAAAGAAAGAAAGAAAGAAAGAGAGAAAGAAAGAAAGAAAGAAAGAAGGAAGGAAAGAAGGAAGACAGACCGACCGCCCGATCGATAGATCGATAGATAGATAGATAGATAGATAGATAGATAGATAGATAGATAGATAGATAGATAGATAGATAGATAGATAGATAGATAGATAGATAGATAGATAGATAGATAGATAGATACATACATACATACATACATACATAGGAAGAAGGAAAAAAGAAAGCAAGCAAGAATGAAAGAAAGAAAGAAAGAAAAGAAAGAAAGAAGGACAGAAAGAAAGAAATAAGAAAGAAAGAAAGAAAGAAAGAAAGAAAGAAAGAAAGAAAAAAGAAAGAAAGAAAGAAAGAAAAAAGAAAGAAAGAAAGAATATCATTATGTATTACACACACGAGTTTACAGAAAATGCTAAGTTCATACTTGCGTGCATACATTTCACTCTATAATGTGGCTAAATCTTAGGCTTTAACTTTTCTTTTTATTTAATTTTTGTCCCTTCTCATTAATCTGGGCCTAGAGTTAATTACATTGCGATTAGTGGTTACTGGTAATCAGCCCGTGCAGCTTTCTTCAAGAGAGACACAGCCAAGGATGTTTTCAAATATGCTTGGTCTGGTTGTCATATTCGGTCGAGTCATTGTTTAACTTTAATGATTCAATAGAATAACGTTAAATTGTGCACGTACGCTAAGTGCTTAACATAGGAAACCAATTATTAAATTTGGATCAACAGCTTGACACATGAGGGTCCCAAAAGATAAATGTTTGGCGGGAAAGCAACATGTAGCAGACGGCCTTTCAGATTGCATTATAGAGCTACCGACGGCAATATTAAGCATGCACCCCCTCCATATTGTCTTTTCCCAATTAGATTATCCAATTTCCCATTCAATAAATGTAATTGAGACGTTACACGGTCTTCCTGGATTACTTAATTTGATATCATGGATCTGGTTATTAATTATAAGATGATGAAGGCCCACACATGTGACACAATTGCGCCGCTAGCCATTTGGCTACACCTTGGACCCTGGCCAATTCGGCCGCTGCTCACTCACTGCTTGGTTCCCGCCGGATATGGCAGTGTCCATTGCAATTATATAGATAGCTTATTTATGATGCACACTTCACTTAAAACAAAAACCATCATAATTGGATGGAATTTTGAATTTCTATTGGCGTCGGAGGCAAAATTTTCCATTTTATGAGTTGTCAGCCGTATTCTCGTGACACATCCAGCCATCTGCACCGTGCTGGATGCTGATTATTATATTTTTTTCTAGTGCGCGGCTTGCAGCCACATCTGTCGATTGATATTTTGCTGTGATGAAACATTGTTTGTACTTTTGAAAATCAGATACATTGCTCCCTGTCCTAGCAGGCGACTCCTGAGAGAAACCAGGCTGTCCAAAAAGACCTGCTATTGCCATGTTTTGCTTTATACATTTCAAATTGTTCACACCTCATAGGAAACCCCACTGCTTTGATATACCACTATTGGAAAATCCCGTCAAGCAATTTTTTTAAAACAGGTTTCCTTGTATGGTCGACAATTCTGTCAAAATTTTCGATTTATATTAATTTATTGGTGGGAATTTTATGAATTTCTGAGAGAATTAAGACTAATGCAATAGCTTTCCTTTACTAAGCACGAGATGAACGTCAGGTGAAGCCACTGAGCTTGGCGTGTCACCATGATAGGTCTTATCCACAGTTCACAACACCAGAAACTATTAACATGACATTTTACTGAGAAATGTTAGTACAGATGATAATTTGCATCCTTGTGGATTTGGGTGATATGAGCGGGGAAAGCTTTACTTAGCTATTCATAATTTAAGCTTAAAAAATCGCAAATAATAACTTGCATAATTATCTGTTATTCTTTTAATTTCCATAAATGCCCCTCATGACATACTAAGATGTCTCATTGAAGCATTCAATTTGCCGGCTTGCTATCTAAGTTAGGTTATCTGTGCTCTACTTTGGTCATAGAGGGAAAATAATCACGGACCAATATAATATCCTAAAATCATGCAGGGATATGTGTCATCTCAATTTGACAAATTGTGCATAATACTGCTAATATAATGAACAACTTTAAATCAGTTTTACGCACTTTGAAGCGCTGTGTTTTGTTTAATTTGTTATGTTGGGTGCCTGTCTCACATTTTGCGTGCCAACAGGTGGTTCATTGCTTAGGCAAGCACTGATCTGAAAATTGTCCCAATCATGGTGATCAGATGTTTTCGTTGTACATTATACGAACAGGGGCAAAAGTGCCATATCTTCCGCGTAATTCTCACCCCCCCCCCCCCAAAAAAAGTACTGCAATCCAATTTTAAAGTACCGCGATAAAAATTTTCCGCGCTCCATGGCTGTTCCTGTCGTTCTCTATGCCTAAGCCTATAAATTAATAAGCATACTATCACTTTCGATTTCAGAATTTTAGAAAGTCTCAGGCTTCCACAGCCAAATGAATTTAAAAACAGGTCATCAGTGGGAAACCATCAAGCACGTTTCACAGCCTTCAGTTCCCGGACATGCCTTTTATATGATTGTCGCTGCTTGCTTGTACCTTGTTTGAAGACAACCCAATCAAATGTAAAGAATACATCAACTTGAAATATCAGCAAATATATAAATACATACTGTTGCTTATAACGGCAATACTTGAAGAATTTATATGAACCACCATCTGCATAAATATACGTAAAATAGTAAAATTCAAACTTAAACTTACTCTGAGAAAAGGATTCCATGAATATTCAAGTCCCTTTCCTGCAAAGAAACCAATTAGACCAGGCAACACAAAGCTACTGGCACAGAACGACTGCCTTGAAACCCGGACCCACATAAAGGTGTCACAAATCTACCTGATCCTGTGTATGCACTGAGAGAAGAACAGTCAAAATGTATTCCTAGACTGTAGGCCCTCCTTAAATTAAAACACTGTGCTGTTACAAAACTAGTACCGGTATAGTCAAGAAAAACAAGCAAAATCATTCTTCAGTCCTCCGCGAATGTGCAAAAATTAATAACATTATGTGATAGGGTGTTTTAATTATGATCTCTTGGAGTAACTATGAATCTGTGAGTTGTCACTTAGTTTACTTTTTCCTCTAATGAAAAACTTAGTTGCGGATTGTGTGTATTTAACCCCGAGAGCAGTCCAGTAGCTATTATACTTAATTTTATGAATACAGACAAGGATATAGAAATTATGAATTTTCAATTAGAAGCGAATTCACATGTCTGATACCCTCTTCGGCTGGGACACTGCTCGAGGTATTCTCCCAACCCATAAGGTAGCTTCTACTCCACACAGCGGGCGCACGGCCTGCAGAAGTCACAACTTGGAAAACAGGAAATTAATAAAGCTAAAAAAAAAAAAAAAACCTATGAGACTTTAACGAATATTGGGTTTTTTGTGTGAAACAAGCCAATCTGAAATCCTTGAAATTGAAGAAAACTACATGACAATATCAGGATGTTTGCAACACAATTTATTGAAATGCTAAACCAGGTGTAATTCATTATTTCTTTTTCATTCAAGTTTATTATAAATAAATATTACTCTGAAAGCAAATTAAAATCTTCACACTTACAACATTTGCGCCCAAGCCGTAAAATTTGTGACCCAATGTAGTGAAACCAATACCTTCAGATATGTTACTTTCAAGGAACGGATAACTGACCGCTTCAAAATTAAAATCGTCAATTTCGTGATATATTTTAACAAAATATATATTGTTAGAAACACAGGTGTTATGTAAGAGACTCGACTCTCGTTTAGTTACATATCTCAGGTGAAGTTCAACATTCAAAGGAAGCTTTTTTTTTTAAAGAGAGCCTCACCGTTGAGTATTTTAAACCTCCATGTAAGAGTCATTATTTTAAGTGAATTGTCATATTGTATTGTATTGTATTGTATTGTATTGTATTGTATTGTGTACATTTTCGGGGGGGGGGCGGGATTATACATATCTTGTTTTGTTTTATTGTGTATTTTATGTTGTGACACGGCCCCGTGAAAGAACAACATCTGGCTGAACATGGTCACCTTATGTAAATATGTTTCAACAAAACAAATAAAAAATGAAAGTGAGTAAGAATAAAAACAGATGAAACAGTAAATGTTCCCTGAATAAGCCCTCTTTAACGTGCACAAAAGGAGGCGGAGTTGACACCCCGGTCATGAGTCAGCTAAACACGGAGACGGGTTGCCGTCACAGCTACTCGTCTACACATTTTGAGACACCCCAGGTCCCGAAATCATTGTCGTAGCAAACTATAGACAGATCTCTGGTATGCGAAACATAGTTCACATTAAACTGATAAGCACAGAACAACCATAAACTATATACCGGGGAATTGGCATAAGACCAGACAAGATAATGTCCATGTATACCGACACAATATCATAAGCGTTACGGAGTCTTTGACAGCAAGCAACCGTGCTATCAATCCAACAATGCAAGCGAAGCACAACCAGAACTTTTGATATTCTCTCCTTGTGATTACAGCTACATTACATTTTAAAACTGTGTCTTTTTCCGCTTTGTCACTGTTTTATCTTTGCTTTGCTCAAAAGATTGTGTGGTTAGTTATGTCCGGAAGCGGCCAGGTCTTCTCCAAGTCAGATGAATAAACTAATTATTAAATTAAAGGTCCGTGGGAGCACACACCTTGTCCCCTCATTGGCCTAATGGGTCACGTGATGTTTTGGAGGTATACCTTATGACATGGTAGGGTACTGTTACTGCACACATAAGAGGTCCGAGTGAGAGAAAGCAGCAACACGCAAAACTAGCTGTCTTGGAGTGGTACTATCATCTGGAAGACCAGTGACTCTGTACACAGCCAGTTGTTCCACTCAGCACTGACGGCACGTCGAAGCGCAACTTTACATATTTCCAGGAGGCTGTCAATTTGTGTTTGGGAGCTTACATGTGAGCTTTATATGCTTCAAGAAGTACAATATTTTGTAGTGAGCCATGCTTATAGATGGTACAATCAACTCACCATTACGCGGTGGTATGACAGAGACGGCTGGACCAGAAATGGACCCATCAAGACCGGCTGGACACTCGACCAATAACTACCTGAATGAAACCAGTGGTAGCTGTTCCGCACAAAGTTCACCTAGGTCTAGTTTGGCTTCATCCCCAGGTCCAATGGCTTTACAGACTGCTGGCACCTCTGCCTCGAGCCAAGAAGCCCTCAGCTCGGGCTTCTTCCCAAGAGAGACTCCGATCTTTAAGCCGGTACCCATCATCAGCTACCCCGTGAGACCATTCCCCTGGGTACCATACCCACATATGCGGTTTCCTATGACACCATCTAAGTTTTTCCTGCCCCCAGGACCTTTTGGATTCCCCTTTGGGGCAGAAAAAATATTCTTTCATTTCCCGCCAAGGGTGCATGTTTCCAAGAAATATTTTCGCTGTCCTCAATGCCGGTATGTGACAGACAGGAAGAACAATTTGAAACGTCACATTGCTACTATGCATCAGGACTGTGGCAAAGTGCTGGAGTGTTGCGAGGTGTTGTTTCAGAGCAAAGCTGCATTAAGAGACCACGTTATGCTTTTTCACCGCAACGGTTACAAATGTAGATTTTGTGGTAGAAATTTCTGTCGAAAAGCCCTCCTGAAAAGACATCTGACTGTACACAGTGGGCAGAAAGATTTCGTTTGCTCAATATGTGACTACGCCACCAGCCACAAGTCTAATTTGGAGAGACACAAGAAAGTTCACGGCAGAAAATCCCCGGTAGCGCCTGACGATGCAGAGGTTACAGAGGACGAATTGATGCCAGATGTACTGGATGAACGTTCATATTTTAGTGGTACCACGGGCCGTGACCATGAGGAACCAAACCACCATATCACTTATAGGAAAAGTGCGTGTCGTAAGCATAAGTTCGCTTGGCCCGACCGCCTAAAATCTACACACTCTGCTATTGAGGAGGAAAACCAGCTGATTAGTCAGGTCACGAATGAAGACCCACGGAAATATGAGGTGTTGACTTCTGAAGAATCCATTGAAAGCAAAGATGTAAAAGATATTGGCTCAACTCATCACAGTCCGAAGAGGCTGTGTGCAATGCCGTACAAATGTGCAGAATGCGGCCAATTTCTTCCCTCTCAGAGCGCGTTGGTGGACCACGCTATACTATGCAAACACACAGATGCTTCCCAAAAGCAAACCCTTATGAAAGTTGTGCCGGGACAACAGCAAATACATTCAATTTGTTATGAGTCGCAGGAAATAAAGAGCATAACAAGTGACATTGCGGTTGACGATAGCGACGGTGACAGCGATTCAGATGCATCAATTTACTCCCCAAGAAACACAATCATTAAGACGGAAGTAAACCTTAACGACGCAACAGAGAATTCGTCCATTTTTCGTCCGTTTGGTGATCTGATATCATCTGATAGTCAAAGTGAGGGAGAAGACTTAGAGGACTATCCTTTAACGGCTCAGCAATGCCAAAGTTCTGACTGGACACCCCTGGTGAAGGGAAGCCCTGAGAAAACTATAAATGGAACTGATGTCACAAAGCGAAACTTTGAGGGTGAGGACACTTTCTTGCCACCTAAAAAGCGCGCTCTTAGCATGCTCTCCGATTAGCATTCATTTTAGGACAGGGCACGTTTTGTCATATAGGACTAAATGACAGGAATTTGTCCTATTTATTTTAATGGTTACATACTGTAACATTTTCAAGTTTTCTCTCCGATGTAACGTTGATATACGGTTTTGTCAGAAATCATTTTACCTGTAATTTTCAGATTTTTTTTTACGATGCATTTATACGTAACAAACGTGACATTTGAATATTTTATATCTGAAATGTTTGGACCTGTATCATAATTATCATGGACCTATGTATGTCATCACAATAGCACCTTCACCTTTTGAAGAAAAAAAAACCTGACAAATTGACAATAGGCTCTATGATATTGTACATGGCTGAAGTTAATATATATTCGAAGATGCATTCTTTGAAGTTGATGAAGATCGCATTGTACAAGAGTTATGTTATGAAAATCATTTCGAGCTATGTACACTGATTCTTGTGACCAAAGATGCCCGTTTTTCTTAGATTTGCCTGCATGTCGACCCTGTTGAAAACGTGTGCGTGCAAAGATTTTGTATCCAAGCTCGTTTAAACAATTTACTTCAGCACAATACACGCTGAAAAAAAATATCTTGACAGCAAGGATCAGTGCTAACTATGTCAGCCACCCGACAGAAGTGTATATAGTAGAGGAGATCACTAAATAAAATCAAGGGGCCGATGAGGATGGACAGAGCAGAGAGGTGCCTGTAATGGTAATGGTAATGACAGCATAATTGACTCAAATTGTAAGGTGCAGCACCTAAACTGTAGTCAAAACCACCTGATGTCTTTGTCCGTCTTCATGGTCCACTGCTTTATAGCCAGCGTTCATGGCCGCCCCGCACCGCATATGCCACGAATTCGCTTAGTCAGGGCCGGGACGGCGTGCTAATTTACACCTTGCTTTCATTTATTTTACTATAATTCTGACCAACGTGTTTATAAGTACTTCCTTACACGACATCTATTTCCTTTTTGCAATTATGGAAAATATATTGCCATACATTTTGCGCTTAAAAGCATTTATTCAAACTGTCAACGAATGTCAAAAATAAGGGATTCTGTTTTCAGTCAGCCATTTATTATTAAAATAATTGTTTATTGACGCATGCAGAAAGTCTATGATGACCCTTAAGAGGTCAACAGATAATGATAACTTGTCAGATGACTTTTTTACGTCTTCATATGTATATGATACTTAACGGAACAATTTCATAAACCGTTTCGTTTTTAGTCCAAAACACATCTAATATGAGCACCTTGTAGAAATCAACTGACGACAGGTGCTGTTTCTTCGGGCGTTTGTCTATTTCAAAATTAATTTCATCACAGTGATGACATCACCATCTTCCTAGCTTCCTCTGGGCACTGAGGAGGACTTATGGAAGCCTGGATGATTAAACTGAAATGCTCATTAAAGTTAGTATCAATCAATATACCCTCAAGACGTGGTCAATGATAATAGCATTGCAATCAGGGTAGCTCTTTTCATTACTCCATTGCTTGTGTTATATTTGTCCATCATATTTTCTGCATTAGACAAAAATTAAAGTGATAAATTTGATATACGTGTACGTTGAAAATTTACAATTTTGATAATTTGTAAAGGTTGTCATAACTTTCTTTGTCTCTCCCTGTCTATCTGTCTGTCTGTCTGTCCGTCTCTCTCTGTCTCTCTCTCTCTTTCTCTCTCTCTCTCTCTCTCTCTCTCTCTCTCTCTCTCTTTCCACGCCAAATGTATCAAAATACGGCTGATCAAAAGAGCAAAGTTTTGGACATTACTGGCCCACCATTTATACTAATACTGGAGAGCGATTGGACTGGTTATCGACTAATGTATGTATTTATATACGATAGTTTGCTCACTAATTCATAAAGATACCAAAGAATCTGCACACTGTTCCAATTCAGGTGACAGAAGTGGCCAGCTTTAGCTCTATTTATGAATTATATCAACAATAACTATGAGGGATTTGTAAATATATATATGTGTATTATTGACCTGATGAACTGCACTTATTACAATACATGATATTCTGTCAGTTTACAGTGCAATGCCATTGATTCCACATTGCCCAAAAGCAAACCTGAGAATAAGTATATTTGTTTTGATTTTTCATACACACAGAAAATATAACAAACAATAAATGGCCATATATCGGAATTACCTACCACTAAAGGGAAATCAAGTAAAACATAAATGCCCTTCTGTAATTCATGGAGCTTTTACATAGTACCTCCTAGATGTGTACTATCTGTAATGGCTTTTCCCGTTTGCCAATTTCAAAACATTCGTATTTCATTAAATTTATTTCGTCTTCCGAATTTTTACTTTGAAGTCAACAAGGCAGAGTATAATATAACTTGTCTACCTGCGTTGGAGATTTAACAATTCATAATATGATAAAATTATCATTCCATCTCGAGACATATATCGGAGTTTATCGGGGACGTCTGCTGGCATTTTATGCCTAAATTTTTTCAATATTGAAACTATCCGCAGTGGTCAGCAGTCTTCTTGAATTCCTGATTCCCCAGCTTGAAATCTGATTTTGAATTGAACAATTTCCTATTCTTTATCTGGTTAAATGAGTCACCAAAACTCATTTTTCCACAGATTATCCTTATAGGAGTTAGTCAATTTGAATTAAGTGATTACAGTATTGCATAATTACTTTTGCAAGCTTCTACAGTATTTCCTTAGAGTTAGAACTTTTAATTCTGATATGTACACCCATTTAAAAAAAGCTGTTACGGTATATATAGATAAATTCCAAAGCTGTTTACTATTATAATATTACACGCTCTCGAAGATAGCTCTACTCCCCCCCCAAAAAAAAAGGAAAAATATTACTTTCCAAGTTCTACTCTAAAGTAATTAGCCACATCGTCCTTGTAAAAAAAACTGACATGCAAAAGAAAAGAGTGTGGTAATAGGTTTTTCAAAGAAATACAATTAAATAACGTCAAATATCAATTGTCTCTTGAAGTTTCCTCTGCACGACGAAGTGATGTTCTTGCTTTTTCGCAGAACTGTCTGAGTGCCAACGAAAATATTTCATGTATTTGATATAATTGCTACCTCTAGGTTAGTTTGTTGTCGTGATATTTGTCATCATTTGTTACCGACAAAAAACAACTTAATATTTGTACTTAATTATGTATATTTTCTAAAACATTTACACTAAAATGTCAAATGTTTTAGAAATGTTTTAGTTATATAAATAATTTCTCTATGTTTATCTCACGTGTAATATGATGAGACATAACACATTATAGATTTAACTTTATGTCGACCGTGACACTGTTGTAAGATTGATTGTCGATTAATTGTATACATGTTCTATCACACACTTATCCTCTCAAGAAAGTGGCATGTTCACGCTTCATGTCCTTGTCTATACTTTGAACTTGAAAGTTTGTTATATTCCTTGATATTTTTGTTAGAACATCGGGGTTCAGTTTATATGTTTGTCATAAGTCTTGCAGGGAATCGCAACTGTTACAATGCGTATCAAACAATTTGTAATATTTTGACATGTACCAATCTTTCTTCACCAATTGTATACAAGACTCTTAACATTCTGATTGTCAAAACTTGCCAGAAAGGACATGTATGCATGCTGTGGCAGAGTGATGTACGTTTTGTAATATGTATACTGCAGTACGTTCAGTTGTCTGGTCCAGAACAACTAGGTCGATTGAGTATTCTGAAAAGTATCCCTTTTCTGGCTCGTAATATAATGTCATTTGAGTTAAGTTAAATGATATTCCATGTCCAATGAGACATTTTTTACTTGCGTTAACGCAGTTCTGGAGAGAGAATTGTCGGTAGTGTGCGGACTCCTCAGGAGTTACACACCAAACAACACCAAAAGGCCCCGAAGTTTAAAAACAGTATGAGTATTTTATAATGGTGAAGCGGTTTTAGATATGCACACTAAATTGTACTTGTCCTAGAATTAGATTTTTAATAGGGCAATGGCTGTATTTCAACACTGAACACTACCGTACAATATAAGCAGCCTTCGTGGCCTGTACGCGTCATCCTGGGTGGAAACCCGCTGGACATTACCGTTGTCCGTACTTACAACATACCTTGGTACGGCCCACATAGCCGGTATTCGGTAACCCAGCAGGTCTGTGTGTTATGCAGCAAGGATGTCATTTTGTTTACTTGCAGAAATAACCCCATGTTTCTCTGTGAGTATGTTTTAATAAAATCAATTTTCCGTTTCTGGTATTTGCATCTTATCTTGTTATTCTTTACAAATAACTCACAACGAATAACTACATTAAATTAAGCTATAGGTCATATATGTATACATTCGGTTGTCTCCGAAGACTATATTTGTTGAGAAAGAGATATAGTGCCTATTGAGAGTGATCAAGTCAGCTCTGATGTCACCATCCAGTTATTTCTGGTAAAGGAAGAACTACATTTTTTTTTCAATCAGTTCGTTTTCTTGGAGCCAAGCCTGCTTATTGGCACCTGGATACCTCCAAGCTACAATCCTGACTGCTGGTACTGTCGACGTGTACAGTATTCAATTTCGCGCCAATTGTCTTACATTGAAAGGGTCGATGGTACATTCGTATTGTTTTATAAACCACATGGATATATATACAATATCTAAGCCCCCCTCCACACACACACACACACACACACCAAGAAAAAACACTGATTTATCGTATCAACCAGCTTTTGCCTTCAACAAAAGCATAATAGTTAAATTGGATACATGAATTGACTTTTAAAGGTTGGGCGTGACTTTGGAAACTATAACCTCGATGATACTGTTATAGTTATTACCACCAAATGAAAAAAACATGATTGCCTGTAATTCAAGCAAAATTTAATTAGTCAATGCTTGGGCGGCCAAATTATCAGAATATACATCGCATGACATGTAACATGTGAAACACCGTCATGGCATTTTGTTCATGGTTCATCCGGACAACCAGTAACTGAGATCACAAATGAAGCAATTTGTAGATTGGCTGAAATTGTGAATTTTGTGCACGGAAATACTAAATCGGCATAGCTGGTTTAGGTTGTTCAAATTGAATACTAGTAGTAGTAGTAGTTGTAGTGGTGGTAGTGGTAGCAGTAGTAGTAGTAGTAGTAGTAGTAGTAGTAGTAGTAGTAGTAGTAGTAGTAGTAGTAGTAGTAGTAGTAGCGGTGGTGGACTGCTACAACTACCGCTAAATTGAATACTGCATTGAGACACAACTCAACTGCTTATCGCTGCGAAAACAAGAAACAAAAATTCAAAAATGAAATAAAAATGCCTCTTTTTGTTTTATACGCCCGAAAAGAATGTTTGACTGTAAGACTTTTTTCCGTGTCATCTAATTTCACAATTAATACAAATTTATCGTAGTCTTCCAGGTCGGAAAATGAAGAAAATGTCTAGGCATTATATAAATGTTAACGTTCAATTCCATAATTTTAACAAGTCAAATGGATCTCATTATCCAGAGAATAACTACGATATTAGGAAAGACAGTGAAACCTTATCATTCTAAGGTTTCACAGTCTTTCTTCTGTTCCAATCTGAGTGGCCTTTGGAAAGTAATCAGCGGTTCCGCACCTTTAGGAGGACGACCAAATCAATACTACATGTATTTGAAGGAACCAGACGTATCTACAGACCTACCTTGAAAGCTCAAATGGAAGATCACTGACCAAACTGACCTGTCTATTCTGTGTGTGTGTGTGTGTGTGTGTGTGTGTGTGTGTGTGTGTGTGTGTGTGTGTGTGTGTGTGTGTGTGTGTGTAAGGAGCTTGCTTACACGATACGATAGAAACCATGCCACGGGAATTGCAGTCGGGGTGTAGCAGTTGCACCAGGCTATACCATAGGTCCGCTGTTCAATGGCTGCAACACAATTTTAACAAGTGGAGTCCCGTAAGACGGCTGAATGCCTTCACCGTCCGTGGCATCTGTCCGCTCATCAGTGCAGCACGCCATTCATCGATCTGTTTCAGATTCATCAGAGACACATCTGGGATTAACAATAAATTAAATGTCCTTACTGTGAATAATGACCATAGTAGTAAAGAGACCTAAAAACTCATGGGGTGAGGTGCTGGTCCGGGGTTAGTGCCAGACATGCATACCACTATAGGAAATCTAAGAACTTCCCTGAAACTATATGTGTTATGCTCTTTAAAGTGTAATTTACTTAGGATCATAACAGATGGTAGGCAGGAATGGAGAGACTGGCTATTTCGAGTGTTATAGGTTTCTATACCGAGTTGTGAAAAACTGCGAAAAATGCGACATAATAGAAACCCAAAATGAAAAAGCAAATTGACAAAGACAGCTGCTATTAAATGATCAAATGAAGGGAAAAAATCCAAACATTGAGAAAGAACAAAACCTAGAAAGTTAGAAACACTGAACTAGGGGGGCGATATGAAGAAGGAAAACAGGAGAAATGAAAAAACAACGAATTGATGTTTGAAGTATACAGAAACAAACGGTACGCAGAAAATACAAAAGGAAGGAAGGAAGGCAGATAAATGGTAACTGCATTGGTCATTTGACCTTTAATCGTCGGTGATACCTAAATTAAAAATGTCTAGCAAAATATATCAATAGTACATGTGTATTCGCCATTTGACCTTTCATCGCGGGGTGATTCCTAAAATAGCAATCTCTACCAAATATATGTGAAGCAGGTGGTTTCACATTACATAATTTAGCAGGTGAAGAGTGTATCTGCGAGCAATATGAATAAATCTGAGCTCACCTACACTGCAATCAGAGAAAAAATTGACCAATTTGCCTCGTAATATGCGCTGACTGTACTGCGATGACGAGTGACGTTAATGCCCGGGAGTTACCTGCAGCCCCACCCCAGACCCCCTACTCGCTTACAACGGTCATTCGCCTTGTTCCATTTCTTTTTTATTTATTTTTATTTTTTAATTATAATGTGGCCGTTGTACACTTGCTCCTTTCAATTGGGGTTGTAGGTCTTTATCATTAAGTGTGATGTGGTTTTTCATTAAATGAAACAGATTATTCGAAACAGGAGCTCCTCGAATTTATTTTCAGGAGTTTTTCGGGGGGAGGGAGCTGTTTTTGTTTTGTTATTTTACAATATAAATTTTATACCCCTTAATTGATGAAAATATTTACCTTATAATATTTGTATTTCTGCTTTGCAGGAGTTTTATATCAGGCACATGAAATGCTGAAAAACGTTGACGCGTCTCAACAGATTGGCTGGTCAAAATGAGATTTGATGAGTTATCTATGGTTTAAAGAGGGAGGAACTAATACTAATAAGACAATGATATAGCACTGGTACTAGCAGTGATGAAGTGGTCAGAAATTGCCATATTAGCCATGTATTGGTTAGATAGAGCTGTATCGCTTCGAAAATATCCTGATTAGTTTCGTTAAAAAGGTCAGTTTCCTTAGAGAAAGCAGCTTTTAGTAAATAAGTCGCTAGTCATCAAGTGTGTGATTAATTACCGTTTCCGCTGGGTTATGTTTTGAAATGATATTTTTTTAATTTTCTATTTTATTCTTTTTAAAGGCCATTAAAATCTCCCTCCCTCCCTCCCTCCTCCCCTCCTCCCTCCCTCCCTCTCTCTCTCTCTATCTCTCTCTCTCTCTCTCGCTCTCGGATAGAAAGCGGTACCAAAACTGTTCTAAAAGTATACTTTTGACCCTACGCGTACTCATGGTAAGTGCGATCGTTCTTGTACTCATTGCCCCTGCACCTTAGGACATTAAAAAATAAAATAGATAAACTTGGCGACACTCACCAAATGCCACAATTATGCTTCAAAGATATTCCAGCTACACATGCATATGTATATGTTTTTTGAAAGGAAGAAACTTGGCACAAACTATGTGGGCTTGGATGGCTTTTGATCACCGATAACTCAGCGGTACCATAAGTAAAGAAAACATGCCAAAGAGACAATTACCGCCGCGCTACGGAGGACATCCTTCACTGGTTTGCATTGCATGTCACTAATTGCTGAAAAATTGCTCACGATGCAGACAAGGCGTACATAGGTCAAATACAGTGAAGATATTTTTCTCACGGAAGAGAACCGTATTGGCGAAACCGAGTAGAAGTAGGATGAACTGTCATAGATTGGAGAAGAGTGGCCACAGAGTTTTGTCTCAAAAGGCTCACAATGTTTTATTGTATTGCCAGTGAATATCTTCAAACGCACAAGGACAAGGGGTTTTTTTGGGGGGGGGGTACTTTTTTTCTTGTTTTACAAAATTGTTGACAAGCCGTTGTTCTTCGAACTCGATAAAGTATAATAAGTACGCCTTTTGGCCTTTTTCATAGAAGCCGGGTAAATTATGACACAAACATATTGTAGCAATTGGCCATTATAGTTCAGCGGCTTGGCCACACAACCGCAACAGGTGAACTTGTTCTTTGATGTTTGCCGTCTGCTATTGTCCTTCCACAACGTTCTATGACACTACTGCGAATAAGCAGAGATGATGGGCCAAGACCTACTAAAGTGATACACCTGTCATGTATGAAACTGGTGTTTAAGTGGAAAAACCTCCCACGCATGATAACTTGCAAGTCTTCACATATCAGTTCTAATTGTGTCTTTCGTTCCCTGGTACTCCAGAGTTATCCATGAAATGTGTTCCACAAGCTATACATTTTTATTAGTGACGCCCAAGCAGAGTGAGTTCACATGCACGACTTACCTTCCTGGATTTCGCACAAAAAAAAAAAAAAAAAAAAAAAAAAAGATAAATACTAACTTGGTTGTCTGTTGCGTCATGTGGCCCTGAGGAATTGGAGACAGATGCATTCAAGGTGCGGCTTTGAATCCGGGTTTGCTATGAAAGTTGCAACATACTTTATAGCAATCTAAAATGCATCTCTTGATGTATCTTGAGAAATGTTTGTGCTGACAATTCTATGTGAGTGGCATTTTGACACATGTATTGGCACTCTAGTAAAAGAAATACGCCTCATTTGACAAGTGATAACATACGAATTCAGTACATGTCGACAGAATGGTACATGATTTGTTGTTAAAATGGCCCTGGTAGGTTTAACATAGTAATACTTAATACGTGGCACATACATGAATACATCAGTGGCACACTTCCAATATATATATACACACACACCACACACAACATATATATATATATATATATATATATATATATATATATATATATATATATATATATATATAGATAGATAGATAGATAGATAGATAGATAGATGGATAGATAGATAGATACATACATACATACATAAATACATACATATATATATATATATATATTATATATATACATGTGGGGTGTGTGTGTGTGTGTGTGTGTGTGTGTGTGTACAGTTCGTGTTTAAAAGACCAAAATTCATATTCACTTCACGTATCGTGCATAATCAATTTTATTCAAATATGTTAATTAGTTACTATTTTTCGGGGTTTAATAACTGACCTAGCTAATTTTATATGACGTTAATTGACCTGATAACGCTGTTCAGATAGCTTATATAGCAAATAAATATGGTTTTTAAACATATCGCATAAAATTACTGATGAAATAAGGCATTTTGTGCATATTGATATGTCTTTAACACAGAAAGTAGGGGGAAACGCGGACTCATTACGCCGCACACGGCAGATGCTGCGATGGCGAGTTAGAGACACGTGTTATACAGGAGTCAAACTTTGATAGGAACATTTAAACAGGTCAGCTTATACGGATGACTTTTTGCCAAAAGAAAGAAAGAAAGAAAGAAGGAAAGAAAGAAAGAAAGAAAGAAAGAAAGAAAGAAAGAAAGAAAGAAAGAAAGAAAGAAAGAAAGAAAGAAAGAAAGAAAGAAAGAAAGAAAGAAAGAAAGAAAGAAAGAAAGAAAGAAAGAAAGAAAGAAAGAAGTTGTCGGCCAGGTAGTCGGCCAACTGCTTTGGATTTCCTTTTTTTTTTTTTTTTTTTTTTTTTTTTTTTTTTTTTTTTTTGAGGGGGTGGCCTTAAACTTTAACTTGCGCAAGAAGTAACGCTGTGGTATCTTTCTCTTTTTCTTTTTTTTTTCTCATTCTCTCTTTCTTTTTCTTTGATTTTTTTAATTCTTCAACTGTTTGTATGTTTTGTAACTTTCGACTTCTTGTCTTGAACCGGAGTTGAATGATCCCAAACATAATGAGTAGGTAGCTTTAGTTGGTCTCATTTAATTTCTGTTCCAAGTGATACGGCAGGAATTTTCCGACTTCCATTTTTACATATACAAGTGCCTTCGGCTGTGCCCAGGTAGCAAATTCAACTGACGTCAAAGGAGCTAATGTGTAAAAGGGGAAAGAACATCCATTTTAAACATCACTGTCATGGTTCGACAAATGTCAAAGTTACCTGAGGCCTAACAAATATACATATATATAGATAGATAGATAGATAGATAGATAGATAGATAGATAGATAGATAGATAGAAAGATAGATAGATATGTATATATATATATACATATATTATGTATATATATATATATATATATATATATATATATATATATATATATATATATATAATGTGTGTGTGTGTGATTCTGGTTCCGATAACCCGACCGATTCCACTGAAAAGGCCCGAGTCCCGACCCTAAGTAACTTTCATGAAACATAAAAAACTTTCAAACTGCCCTTCCTTATGAATCAAAATTGACCGACCCTGGCTGAAAGATTTTATCGAGAAAGTTGCCGTCCTGTGCCGTTCTTTTGCAGTAAAGTAACCTCAAACACAGTGGTGTATTTTAGCTTGCCTGCAGTGAAGGGTTAACTTGGGCCGAGGAAAGAGCATAGCTGCACAGCCACCGTGTTCTGTGAAACAGCATAGCTGTGAAACATTTTAGAGCGGGGGACAAAATTATGATATTGATGATTGGTTACACCGGTTGAAAGCAAACCTTAAATGGGTAAGATACTTGGACGCATCATGGAATAAACCCTGTTCCATCGATGCCCCCGGTGTAAAGGGGTAGTTTTCCTGATAAAATTATTCATTTATTTATTTATTATTTACAAACCTTTGGCATTGGGTGCGGAATTCGCGATTTGGTATTTTGAAGAGGTAGCATCCAAAATGTATGTGTGATTAGTGTTAAGGGAAGGTTAATTTGTCAAAAGAATGTAATAGACAATATATATGTATATATACATGGAGCTATGAGAAGCCTATTGATGGTTGCATGCGCATGTAAAAAGTAAATTTCAAATGGTAAATGGATGCTGTTCCACGTACGGCTCAATGCTGAACGTAGATACAGCCCTACCACACACAAATCCTTACTTTGTAATATAGACGGCTTCTTGAAATATACTTGGACGCATCATGGAATAAACCCCGTTCCATTGATGCCCCCGCTGTAAAGGGGTAGTTTTCCGAATAAATTATTATTATTATTAGCAACGGTTGAGAGATTTTATCGAGAAAGCGGCCGTCATGTGCCGTTACTCTGCAGTAAAGTTAAATCAAACACAGCATTTTATTTAAACTTTTCTGGAGGGTTAACTATGGCAGGGGAAACAGCATAGCAACACGAAGTTCAATAAGGCATAGCCACGGTTGGTCGGTGAAACAGCATTAACCATAGCCCCATTTTGTGTAAGCATTCAGGGACCTCATAGCCCGCTTGTTCGGTGATCGTTATCGTAATATTTCACTAGGTTCCATGTGTCCGTTTCCTGAGTTAGCAGGGAAAACGGTCATTAAAGTACTTTTAAAACATTATTTACTATCTTAACTTTAATCTGCCCGTTTTGTTGTGTCTGAGGCAGTTATCATCGTTAGTTACAAATCCAAATGCGACACGAGAGACCTGGAACCGCCTGGCATGTGGTGAACGCCATTTTGAACATTGCACAATGCTGCACAAAAATACATTTGATTTGGATATCAAAGTGAACCACGGCCACAGCATGTATCATATTATTATTCATGCTCTGAAACATTTGCAAAACATATACTTTTGCTTGCATATATTATAACCCCCTAACCCTGATCGTCCCATTACTATCCTCATTTACAAACCGTTGGGTGCGGAATCTGCAATTTTCAAAATGGCAGTAAAGTACCGGTGAGCCGATTGGATATTTTGAAGAGGTAATATCCAAAATGTGTGTGCCATTGGGGATAAGGGAATGTTAATTTGTCGAATAAATGCCATGTACCATATATATAGTTTGGGACTTTTCCAGATTGAGCATTACCAGAAAATGTTAATATACACCACAATACAGATATCAGTTGTAGCCAGTGGTGGGCCCCAGAGTGGGGATTTTGTATCAGACTCTGAAGTCGCCCTGAGGCTACGATATAAGCAGCAGCACTGGTAGGACCTGCCACGACCCCCTGGTGTGTGAAAGATGGAGCTTGGGCGAGAATTATTGCCCCGATAGTGGGTACAGGTCCGAAGGTACCGGCGGGTTTTTACATAAGTGGTTATTACCTAATAATCGATGTGAGCGCATGTCAGTATAGCTAGTATAAATTACTTGTGTACATGAATGTGAATGCAGATTTCTCTAAAAACTGATGCCCGTGGCCATTAGAAATTCCCTACGTATGTACCTCAGGTGTATCTTCTTCTTCTTCTTCTTCTTCTTCTTCTTCTTCTTCTTCTTCTTCTTCTTCTTCTTCTTCTTCTTCTTCTTCTTCTTCTTCTTCTTCTTCTTCCTGTTCCTATTCCTGTTCCTATTTCTATTCCTATTCCTATTCTTATTCCTATTCCTATTCTTATTCTTATTCTTATTGTCCAAAATAAATCTTGGTTTAACTCAAGCGTTTTGAACATAGTTCAGGTAAACTTTTAACAAACTTGTTCAACAAAAGGAACTGATACCATTTCTTTATATTTATTTTTTCCCTTTGGGCCTTTTTAAATGAATGTATACATTAACTTTGATTGACATACAGCTACATGTCAATGAGTATGGCAATGTGCAAGATAGCACTTTAAACTCTAGCCTACTTTAACACATACAATTTTGTAAAGCCCGTATGCACAACATGTGATAAAACTAGGTAACCAGGTGAAATATGAGGGTCACAGTCATAAATGCATATATATATATATATATATATATATATATATATATATATATATATATATATATATATATATATATATTAATATCAGAGCAACTTATGTCCCGTTTCCGTTTGTACCATGAAACAACACACACACACACACATATCAGGACAAATATACATGCCACATAATGGTTTTATCAGGTTCAAGATTGAACAAACCCTACCCCAAAATACTGAAAAGCCTACTTAGGTGTTGACTTGTGTTTACGTATACTGATTAATCTGATAAGGAGAGTTTCCGGTTAAAGGCCCCATGGTTGCTTTGTCATGTGAGGTACTTAAATTGTGACCGTTTAGCAAGAAGACCGTTCACAAGGTGACTGTTCATAGTTTTCCTTCATAGCGGAAAATGAGGAACCATTGCGTTCATGCCTATAACGTGTCATTATTTGTACATTTGAATAATGAATCAAATTCCAAGGAAAATGGAGAGCATGGCGTACCCCGCAGGTGCTATGGAGTATGGAATTTCCTACTCTACCCCTGCAATAGTCATTGCAGGCACATCCCCAGGCCCAGTTAAGGAATTGTCCTTGACCAAGGCCTTTGGACCGAGGTCAACGGTAATCCAAGGTCCAGGGATGCACCTACAATGACTCTTGGATGAGTAGTAGCGTCCATTCTGTTATATTCCGGTACAATTTGCTCACAATTCTACTTC
>CAXHWN010001645.1:559492-581219 GCA_964020975.1 Hermodice carunculata | reverse complement strand
TTGTGCCAGCTTTTCCTCGCCTACGAAACCCACAGGCTGCACGCACACACGGTTCCAAGTCGTGGACATGTCGCACCGATCTGCACTCCTGTTCTCTGATTGGCTGTAGGCATGTTTTCAACTTTGTTCTCATATGCATAATGCTCCCTTTCCCTGTTTCACCAACAAGTCAATTCGTGGAGGGCAAAGAGCCCATATTTGCCCATGTTTGGCCCTGTAAAGGCCCTGGACAATATGCAATGCATTGACATATAAAACAGGATTTCAACATGTACAACTAGAAAAGAAGATTTGCTTCACAGCAAATATGGCTTGGTGCCTTCAAAATGGGAAAAGTTTGAAATGCTACACTTTGCCATTGTTCAACATCATCCAATTGTTGTGTATTAGCCTAATTTACATAAATTAAAATGCTGCAACTTTGGTTGTTGGCTCTTCGGATGTGGCCACGTCACGAACTTATAAACTAAAGCTTACATTAGCACTCGAAACTTCCTCTGGGACGCAGATGGACCAGCAATTCATGGCAGCCCCTTCTGCATTGTTAACAATTGTTCAATCTGAAAAAATTGGCCATTAGTCATTAGTTTTTTACAAAAAAAATGGTTGCATTAATTTGGCCACTGGGTTAGCGGCTTTGTCTAGCGCTATGAATGTCACTACCATTTATAATTTTGAAGCTATTCAAGATCTTAATTTGGTCCATTTGCCTAATTTGCATAAATTAAAAGCTTGCAACTTTGGTTCATGGTTACCTGGATGCGGTTATGTCACAAACCTCCAAATTGAAGTTTGAATGGTACCTCTATGTATATTAGTTTTGTAGATGTTGTTGCAGTTTTACCGAGCGGATGTAACAGATAACCTTAAAGCTGTTTCTTACGGAAGACAACAACACATTCGAATAAAGCATATATATTTATTTCAATAAAGAGAGATCATATTTATATTTAAGTTTTGCCATATAACTACTGGGTACTGAACTTATCCATATACCAAGCCTCGTATACTTCACAGGGGCCCACAGTAATTCCATATCATGTCAATGTCAATATAGATATATATATATATATATATATATATATATATATATATATATATATATATATATAGATATATATATATATATATATATATATATATATATATGCGTCTTATTGTAACTTGATCTCAGTGTGGGAGCGTTCACCCGAAAGTGTGTGTGTATGACACCACTTGATTCTGCGAAAAGCTGAAAATACCCCGAGACTAGCATAACTTGAAATCCTACAACTTTCATTTACTGTTCATTAAATTGCCAGGTGTCACAGACCTGTATATGCACATTGAAATTTTGTGTCTATCTGAAATATTTTTGGAAGATATGGAGCTTTTAAAGTTTTAGTTGCCCCTAATTTGCACAATTTCAAACATGATGACTATTCCAAACGGTATGCATAATTTCACTGATAGGTCAATCAGCATGGCAAGTTTTCGGAATAGCAGTGTCCGAGCAAAAACTGCTGACAAATTCGGTCGTAAAGAAAAAGAGAGAGAGAGAAAGAAAGAAGGAAAGAAAGAAAGAGAGAAAGAAAGAAAGAAAGTAAGAAAGAAAGAAAGTAAGAAAGAAAGAATAGAAAGAAAGAGAGAGAGAAAGAAAGAAAGAAGGAAGGAAGGAAAAGAGAGAGAGAGAAAAAAAGAAAGAGAGAAAGAAAGAAAGAAAGAAAGAAAGAAAGAAAGAAAGAAAGAAAGAAAGAAAGAAAGAAAGAAAGAAAGAAAGAAAGAAAGAAAGAAAGAATATATGGGTTGGCACCCAGACATGAATATATACAAACTTGATGGCTTAAACTTCTATGAACTCAAACCTTGAATCTCCGGGCCTATGCCAGAACACCTTTATGCTGTTGCAAGATTTAAAATATGATACTACATCGGAAGAACACCCTCTGAACCAAACATTTGACGTGCCAGATTCCAGGAGTATTTTCAATCAGTAAAAACTACCCAAGCAAATGGGCCCTGGTGGAATTAAAAATGTAATATTTAAGATCGATGAAACTAATTTGCCCTGTGTGAAATGATCTCTCCTCATGGAAATCATACAGACGTTTATTTACAAGATCATGTTGTTAATGGAATTCTTGACCATTAATAAAAAATTCCACCAAAGTTGTAACTCAAAAATATATCTAAATATTTGTGACATTTGCCAAATATGGGAATGCAACCACGTTGCCCGAGATTTATACATACATACATACATACATACATACATACATACATACATACACACATACATACATACACACATACACATATACATACATACATACATACATACTTACGTACGTTTTGGAACGGCACCAAAATGGCTTCCACAAAGTAATGTCTAATATATTTTGAAACTGCATCTGTACAATTTCCGGCCTTTCTTTTACTTCTCTCCAGTAAAAGAAACCATGAGGTACTACATATTACTGTGTTAATACTTCAAAGCTGTATATCGTGTCTCGTGTTTGCATTCTGACAGCCATTCTAAACTCGAAGTCTGCGGTAACAAAAAACTTGTAGTTTGATTTACTCATAATGTAGACGTTTTCATGGCGTCAACTTCACATTACCAGGACCGAGCACTTGTCAGAATGCTTGAACATCAACATTCACTCCTGTAGCACAGTCAGTCTGACTTAAAAATCTTCACAATGGCACAATACGTCCCCGTGTAGCACTTTCTGCTATTTGTTGCGCTGTGGTGCTAGAGAACTACAGGAAGCCGCACCCGTCACCCCACCCCTGTGTGTGATCGCTGGCTAAATCACTTTGCGTACTTTTAAGCTTACGCATGATATGGATGTCTACAATTTGCATTGGGTATATCTTCCAACTCTACAGTCAGTAAGAATTTTAACAGTAGCAATTCGAAACACTTTACTAAATGTATTGTTTTGAACAGTAAATACACTGTCGCTTTTAAAAATCCGTTATTATCATCATATCATTGAGACTGTGTCGCAGTGTATTTACCCTTTGTAAGAAAGATGGAACAAATAACATTCTATCACTGACATGACATGGCGTCGGTGGTTAAAGATATATATATATATATATATATATATATATATATATATATATATATATATATATATATATGTATATATATATATATATGTGTGTGTGTGTGTGTGTGTGCATGTGTGTGTACATATACAATATGCATAATGTGACTACAATAAATCATGTTGATGAATTTAATGTAGTTACACTGTGCATATTGTATATGTACACACACACTTACACACACATATGTATATATATATATATATATATATATATATATATATATAGTACGTCTTCATGGATGGATGACAGCAAGAAAGTTAATGTGTAAATACAGATGGCACATTAACAATAGAGAGTGTATGTGGTCGGTGACACCCCATATGTTAGGCGTACATACAGCCATGGCCGGCCTCATGTCTCGGCTAGTGGCTCTTTGGAAAATCCATGAGAAAGGAGCTATCGTCTTTAACTCCCCTATCGTAGATACGGGGAAAAATAAAAAACCACCGATAGTGTTTAAATGTCAATAAAAGCAGACATTTCTCTATTTTGAAACCGTTTCGACTGATTTAGCCCTTCAGTTGTTATCTTTTTGTAAAATCTTAATCACACTGTCGAAGCCAAGTGGAGAAGATCCATGCGCATATTGACAAGAATGAGTCAAAGAAGCCATTAAGACAGGCTGCTCACTGTTCGCGGTCATTTTCTACACCCATTGTAGATGTCCGCCTTAATTAAGGTATATCTCAAAGTGATTGCTACTGTGGGTGCATAATCATAGGACAAATTACTGAATTATACGCACGTTAAGTGAGATAAGACAGGATGCTTCTTCTAAACAACCATTATGAACACACCGTCGACCCTTATTAACTCTATATGACGATGAAATGTCTGCTGTCATCACACGTTGGCCGAGCTTGAGCCTAACTGTGCTGGGAACTCTGCTAATTTTGTTGTCCTCTTCCTGTCACACATATTTCTCATTTGGCTCCAGTGTATCTGGTGTACGGTGACCACAGAAAATTTCTGCCATGGTAAACCGATTGATAAATACAGGTTTGAAACGAAACTTAAAATATTTTGACATATCGCAGGCTTTACGCCCGTCTGAGTCCACAGTTTCATGAAGCAGCAACAGTGACCCAAGATACAAGAGAAATGAAAACTACACGGGCAGCCTTTTTGTCAATCTTGGAATTTAATACTGAAAAAAAAATACAAATTTTTTATTTTAATGTCGCAGGTACTTAACTGACGATTCAATTTTACTATTTTGGACACAGTTCCTGTCAAATCTACTTTAATAGACTATTTTGTTGTGTTATAAAGTTCATATGCTTCTACATTGTCCCCTTTATTTTAAAGCCTTGGGAAACTATTATTTGAAACTCTTAATAATCACATATCTTGCTTAACATATTTTGGTCGGAAGTAAAAATTACTGATACTGATTGGACCCAAAAGGGAAGACTCAACAAAATTTATATTTTTTTTTATACGGGACTTTTAAACTCACGCAAACAAAATGTACATTATATATGTATTCATCATCTGTGCATTGTGTGTGTTCTGTCGTGTATTTGACTCCTGTACAATTGAATGGGTTTTTTTATTGTTGTTATTATTATAACCACATATGTGAATTATTGCATGAGCCCAGTACGGGGCACCCACTACAATAAAGGTATTCTATACAAATTTCAAGGATTGGTGCAAACAGTGAAATAACCAAAAATAAAGATATAGCGAAACTACATTAATTTACAGCATCACAAAACTAGGGGTTCCGTTGGATTTTTGGAAACGACAGAGCCCATTACTTGTTAAAATGATTTATTTTTACTTGGTCCAATGCGAATAACTAAAGCTTCAATAACCGCGATAAATGGTGACATGCATTGCACAAAACCAACTAAGAGACAAACTCAACAACAGGCGACGAGCGTCGCATTATAGACATCAAAATAGGTACAAATACAGATAAAAAAACATGATTCATGTCATGTAACATATAACTGCAGAACACTTTGTTCTCCATTTGTATGCAAGCAGAAGGAAACTACTAGCGTCAGTATGGCTTTTGCGTATTGGCATTGTGCATCCGTTGATTTTATAAATATATATATATATATATATATTGTATTGTGTGGCGCTTCGTATCCCTGCATGGAAACATAAGTATTTGAAATACCCGACTTTCGGGCATCGGTAAGTCATGTCAATATCCAATTGTTAACCTTTCAAAACGATCTACTGCACTTTGGTAATATGCTGTTTAAAAGCAGGAAGAGTCGATCAACATGTCTGAGGTGTTGTCAGATTTTTTTATCCCCCTCATATGTCATAATGGTTCATCCACTAGCCCAAGAGTGGCAAAAATTTAAAGAATTGTCCTGTAGTAGCAGGCATAACTGAATTACGGTAGGACTTTGCACAATCTCCATTGTCTAACTAATTAGCAGTACTTTTGGAACATTATAACCCTATTGTGATAAAATAGAGTATGATATACTGGACGCTGCTTGCAGGGATTTTTTTAAAAGCATGGCGTATCCGGAGAGCAACTCTTGATCATCTTACACAGGTAAACGCATCTTGCTTTAGTCCTGGGCAAAACTTGACTCGTAGATTTGCAGTTTATTACATTATGCAGATCTGAAGTATTTCACAGTACACCCGCTGCCCCGTATTGCCGGGCGGAGGACACAATTTAAATGTATATATATATATATACATACATATATATATATATATATATATATATATATATATATATATATATATGTGTGTGTGTCTCCTTAGCTTCTATTGTTAGTTCACAATGTAAGAAAATGTACGATATGCTATATTATATGTGTATGACGCACCTTGGGTTCTCTGCTGCCAAAGGTGTCCCCTCTATAAAGGGGTGGGTTCAGGAAATATATTATTATTATTATAGTCATTATTACGATACAGACTACGGGAAAATATCAAATAATGATACACTGTGGTACTCGCACAAAATTTGATTCGTATAAACTCTGATAATATTTTTGTACAAAACTCTGGAAATTTAACAGTACATAAAAGTTATCAAACTGCAATTTTGATCATGTTATAAAACTTAAAGTCCGAACAAAAATAGCAAAACATCGGTATACATTATGAACGAATATTTTCAAAGCTTTTCTCCGTAAGTGAGGAGTTGTCTTTACATGTTATTCGTGCTCTATGCCTCCTTAAAGTCGGGACCCGCTTACCTTGTGTGTGGAAATATGCACTGAAGCATCAGTGATGTACCGTCAAAGAGAGGTTGTAGATTGACAGAGGCAGGAATCACTTCATGGAACCCGAACTTACTCAAAGCCAATCACACGACTTAACACTAATACGCATCTCAGATAGAGTACATTCTGGTAAAACTGTTTTATTAATTGAATTAATTCTGAAGCATTTAATATCCTTTTTTATTTGGTGTTTTCAACAGTGTCATAATTAACAATATTTTCGATAAACCGCAATAGTTTCTTCGAATGTTTAAGCATGTTTCGTTTAACGTGGGAACAGTCGTACGATGCACGCATAATATACGGCCGAGCTGGTACACAAGATCCCGGTGGCAATCAGTTTGGAAGGGGGATATTTTTCCTTATGACTCATGATATCAGAAAATATATAAATAAAAAGGTAGAGGCTGAGGATGTCGGGAAATCGAGCAGCAGTGGCGTGACCAGCAGACAAAAGTAGCCCATGCCCTGTCCGTGGTGGGAAAATAAGCAGGACAAGGGGCAGGCCTCGGGGTCAAGGGTGACTGGACAGTGAAATGGGTGCCTTCCTGTTTACTGCTGTCTTAACACGAAAATCTGTCAAAGGCTGCGTGGTACATGTAATTCCAGGTGACTACAATACTCATTAAACTTCCTTTACAATCCCAGAGCTTCTTCTCACTGGACAAAACGGTGCTTGTACCTCTAACACGGAACGCTTTCACTCTTGACCGCTGGTGGGGCCACTCAGGGCAAGGTGTGATCGTCACAACGGAATCGCCCACTTATAACGCAAACAGCAGCACACCTCCTTGTGAAATGTATCCCGTCTTTTTCTACTTACATGTCTTTTTGATAAGCAAAAAAGTTGTTTTTGGAAGTTTTTTAAAATGCCATCTTCGTGAGATAAATTTACGGCATTTTTCACAATTGATTCATTGCCAAGCGTGATACTTGGGAGAAATGTGTCAAACAGAAGTTGAATTTAAATTGAATGTATCTGTAAGTTCCTGGATGGTCTCCCGGATTCATGGATGAGGCGACTCCGCGACACATACGTGAGCTGCTCGTATGAACCATAAACTACAAGCCACCAACTACAAACAACCACAAGACACGTCTGATATTCTGAGCCCAGGGAGCAAAGATGTTTAGAAAATACATTAGCTTCTGTCCGTGTGTCTTCAAACATGGAGCGCATTTCCCACGCATGTTACCGTTGCCGAATCCCTTGTTAGAAAAAAAAAAACAATTAAAAAAAAAATACCCCATTTTCTGGTAGAGCTAAAATGTAAACCAAGCTTTTTTTACAAAACACAAGCAGCTTCACGTAATTGAGGCAACCTTTTCAGCTTTGTGCCATTATTTCCTTGACAAATACATCTTTCCATTCATATTGACTTATGTATTTATTTGTGTGTATGTGTCTATGAGTGTGTGTTTCTATGAGTGTGTGCCTATGAGTGTATGTGTCTATACACCTTGCTATACTGTCTGTATCATTTACATTCTCTATCCTGTCTATCTAAGGTAGTCCTGACAGGTAATAAAGTCGTGAATTAATTTATTCATGGCAGAAGATTGTTCGCTTGTCCCCGCCGATTATGCGGTACAGGGTGGACAAACTCTGGCAGTTTCGCACAACAAAACACGTGTTCAAAACGGTGACAGATTTTTTCATCTTTTACAAACCACATAAAAGCACACAATAATACAGTCAGAAACCACAATTGCAAATCTTCCTTCGATATATATTTTTTTCTGGTGTGCCAAACGTCGATATATATATATATATATATATATATATATATATATATATATATATATATATATGTTTATTTATTTATTTATTTATATATTTATTTATTTATTTACTTATCTATCTATCTATTTATCTATTTGTTTATCTATAGTGGCCCAGTGAAGTCTTTCCAGGTCACTGTCGTCTGTTATGATTATTTGTCATAAATTTGGTCGTAAATATGCAAAAATGGAACAAATTAACTGTATGTTTCCTCGTTTTTGGAAAATTTCATGTTCAGTCAGATACTAGTTCAAGAAAAACTTGATCGATAACAACAATTGTTACCACTTCGTGCTTATACGACCCTGGATACCCGGCACATGCCCTATGCCAGTACACGTGAGGTTCCCTCAGTACAGATGGCCCTAAAAGCTCGACGGAAGCTGGTTAAAAATATATCGGCATACTGTGCTAAATTTTGTACAGCCAATGAAGAATATTCTTGTACAGCCAATGAAGTATATCTTGTAAAAACCAACTTCATACTGTTAACCAATATTAAGCATTCTTTCGGGCAAGATTCAGCTGTCCCTTTCTGACGCCCTCAAAACGCCTGCTAACAGAGGAGACAGAATATTGGACTCTCCAGGTGACAGAATGCTAACCATAAGTGTCGGGGGGTTTTTTCTGTGTGAGTCGTAATAAAAAGATTATCACATGGTTGGGTCTGTATTTGGCCAGTACCAATCCCCATAGCCTTACATCGTCATGAGACCATCGGACGATACAGGGGCTCGGGGATGGTACAGCACTGATACAGACCCAACGGTATGATAACCAATAAATACAGGTAATGTTATTGCAATTTTGTACCCTAAAAGAGTCAATGACATACAAATAAAAACATATAATATATGAATTCGGAATATCGTTACAACTTATTATTGTCAACCCTTTTTGCTTTTAACAAACATATTGTGTACACATTTGCCGACTGTTATTGCCAATTTCGTATCAGGATCAAAAATAATTTAAGTTTCAAATCCATACTGATTTGTCTGTTCATGTGCAAAGCAAAACTGTGCAGACATGCAAGTGAGAACTGTCTACATCAAAAAAGCCGCCTTATATTGACAATCGGGCAGTGAAAAAAATGTACACGTAAATTGTCAGTGGATATGTTGACCTAAAGTATGGTGTTATTTCTTTCTCTCGACTATTAAATCAGTATAGTCATACTCATTCCCTATCCCTGATCATACTAATTCCTTGCCACGTAATGACATGTATTTTTCAAGGATCACAGAATAATATGTATGTTAAAACCAGTATTATGCCATCTTTATGTTGCATCCAGTTTTGTGTCATATCTATGTTTTAACCAGCATTCTTTCATATTTATGTTTCGACCAGCATTCTGTCAATTTTAAATATCAGGTACCATTCTGTCGTTTTCATTTTTCAACTCGTACTGTGTCATCTTTATGTTTCAGCCACCATTGTGTCATCTTCATGTTTCAGCCAGCATTCCGTCAATTTTATGTTTCAACCAGCATTCTGCTATTTTTGTTTCAACCAGTATTCTGTCATTTTTTATGTGTCAACCAGCATTCTGTCATCTTTATGTTTCAACCGACATTCTGTCATCTTTATGTTTCAACCAGCATTCTTTCATTTTTATGTTTGAACCAGATTGTACCTAAAATAAATATAATTTAATATACATGGACAATAAAACAGAGCAATGTAAGTACATGCAGCTCATTGTCCCTACCGTAACTCATTATAAATGTGATATGCAATATCACACATCGATATGAACGTACATTGCACAAGCATCGTGACTAAAAGGCACTTTATGTGCTAAAAGAAAAATTGATGCCCGTTCGACGCACAACAGACTAAAAATCTTTAATTTGAGGGAGAAGTTAGCATTTGACTACTTCCAATCGCTTTGCGTGATTTATTTTATTTTGATGACGATGTGCCTAAATAACCAAGAAATTAAGTTTTTGAAATCATACATACAGACAGACACACAGACAGACGGACAGACAGACAAACAAACAAACAGACACATGTATACATACTTGTGGCAATCAGTGTAAAAGCATTCGAATAAATTTACAGGGAATTCATGTTACATGAAACATAATTGATAGTCCAGCCAGAATACAATGATATGAAACTTACTTTTATGTGGAATTTACAAACAAATCAATACATTGGCTGAATTGACATCATGTATGTGCCATGCACTATCATTACAGGTGAATCCCGTTGATCATTTGCTCTTGGTATCTTATGATGACGCATGACCAGAAGCATATTTCTAGCTTGTAGACAAGAGGGTTACACCTTCAATCTCAGCTTTGGTATCATATGTCTTTTACAAACAGTATCTCTTATCAATGGTATAACAAATCACTTATTACTTTAAAAATGTGGTCATTAATCACAACAGCTCAGTGGCGATAGCTAGAGAGTTCACATTCAGTTCAACGTCAGTTTCAGTTACATTACCTACTGTCATTTATTCTTCTATGCAGTGAGCTGTGGGAACATATGATTATGAAAACCAGTGGTATATGACATCTAACCCACGAGAGGATGCGGTCATGGGCCGTTTGTCCATCACACGCAGTGGGCTTTTATCCCTTTATTCGGTATTTTCAACGGTCTAAGAATATACACATAATAGGAGATAAACAGGCTTAGCTCACGTACAACTTTCAGACGGTTGGTTATCATTTGCACCACAGCAAACATTTCGGTACCATGACTTACCGCCACAGAGTTGAAAGACAAACTGAGACAGACAAGCTGAGCGAATCTGTGACCAAGAGACCAACCATCCCAAGAGAACGTTGTTGTGCAGCATTCGTCGCCTTTATAATGCGTACAATAAAATAATAAGCTGAGGAGGAGGAGGAGGAGGAGGAGGAGGAGGAGGAGGAGGAGGAGGAGGAGGAGCAGCAGCAGCAGCAGCAGCAGCAGCAGCAGCAGGCGCAGGAGGAGCAGGAGGAGCAGGAGGAGTTGATGATAATTGAAGACAGTGGTTGTGGTGTTGAACTGGTGATGGTGGTAATGACGAATTTTACATCAACAGTATAACCATGGCTACATTTCCGCACAATCAACTAAAGTACAACTATGTATTAATTCTAATTGAATGAAGTGCAAGACGCGCTGGCCAGTGTGAATACAAACAAAAACAAATGACACACAGACATAATAATTTTTCTTGTTTCAAGTTTCAACAGCCTTTACCATCCACAAAGTGCAAGCAATTTCAGAGGGGAAAAAAGTGGCCCAAAACTATAGCAAAGTGAGAATGTTATGTAAGTACACGATCGAAAGGTCCTCAAACCATTTGTGTAATATATATATATATATATATATATATATATATATATATATATATATATATATATATATATATATATATATATATATGTGTGTGTGTGTGTATATGTGTATATATATGTATATATATATATATATATATATATATATATATATATATATATATATATATATATATATATATATATATATATATATATATATATAACAACAGACACGCAGACACACACATCAATGATACAATTTTCGCCATGCCACAGTTCAGCTGACTGGACTCCTCAGTGCATAATACGTCTATGAAGAATCCTGTTACATCCCTGACTTGAATTATGTGTTACCCTGTATAGGTCAACAATGGCTCAAATACATCCCTTCACCTTTGGAAAGTAACCTTCCTTTCTGCACAAAACTGAATAAAAAACCTGACGGGCAAAACTGTAAACCACTTTTTTATGATAACGGTCACCTGCGTTACCGGTCCTCATCTGAGATTTCATGGACCACTGTTTTATTGTACCAATTTAAGAGAGAATGGCCAGAGACGGCAGCAGTGATGAATAAAGTATACATATACTATAAGCCTATCGCAATTTTACTGAAAATACTGTATCGAACATGTGTAAACCTACTAGGACTGGGTCACAACAGTACGATGATCGTTCTGCAGCTGCTAAATACCTCTACTAGATCAGATGAATACTTCATGTAATTTCCTAACATCACACGTGCTGTTCTCATGCTGGCTTCTTCTTTGTCACATCGAACTTTCTCCTTCTGACCAATTTTGTCTTAAATTGCTCTAGCATGGTGCATTTGAGACAACAGGTGGTGACAACCGTAATGAAATGTTCGAGAGCAACTAATGTTCAATAATTATGTTTTCATAAACTCCCAATCACACTTTTTACTTCACAATTCAGTGATTTTAAATTGATCAATGAAGGTTAGCCCGAAGGTGAAAATTCAAATGCGCCACCATGTATGATGGGAAAAGAGTGGTTTAGATACCCGGGGTAGTTAACAGTAATACTCGTCAATCTCTTCAAAACTAGGATGACAGAAGCGAAGCATGGTTTGGTAGACCTGGGCACATCCCTTATTTTTAATTATATAAATGTTATACATTATGGCACAAGAATAAGAATTTAAGGAAAGTGTTGTGCACGATTTGACAAACGTTTTTTTAATTAAGATATGTTGAATCATTTACATATGGTCACACAAAGGTGGTGTTTCAAAATGCTGAAACATAAGCTTAGACATGTATATTCAAATATTAAAATGTCTCCTCTATCCATTAATATAAATTCTACATACTAAGACTTAAGATATTTTAATACCATGTTTCACATTTCAACTTTTGCCTGTGTGTTTAGCATTAATAAAGAATCATAATCGGCTTTGAATAACTGCAGCCTAGCAAGGACAACATGACAGTCAAACTCTTTTGATGTGGTCTGGGAGGATGCACAGAGTCAGACGCAGACCTGCTGGGGAGTTTTTTAACTGGCTGCAGCCCGTACAGTAAGAGGAGGAACACGTTGTACAAGCTATCGTAAACTTTACAGTGAAACTGGGTGGGAGACTCTTTCTAAACGTAGAGAAAAACATAAATTAAACCTTTTTTTCACAAAATGATCCATGGATATGCACCCGCGTACTTATGTAACCTAGTTCCTGGAAATGTATCATCTAGAAATCAATACCCTGTTAGGTATAAAAACAAACTGACTGAACCCATATGCAAAATCAATTTGTACGAAAGGTCCTTTATTCCTTCTACTATTCGACATTGAGATATTCTCTCACCTGCCGTTCGTAATTTAGAAAGAGCAGAATCATTTCAACGTAAACTGGATAGAGACAAACCGAAAACTAACAACTTTTTTACATTGGTATTAGAAGACTAGATATTTTGCATGCTAGGATCATGATGGATTGCATCCGGTTAAAACCAGACATACATAATATAAAAGAGTACTCTTAAGTTTCCCTGCCTGTACATGTGGTGCACCTGCTGAAACGTCTTTTCATCATTTTTTTCTAATTCCCAAATTATGTTATGGAAAGAAAGAAATTACAATTGATTATCATACCACTGGCATCTTTCACTTAAAATACCTTATCTTCGGAATGTAATAACTGTTCGAAAAAAAAACCCACAAAAAGATCATATTTGAAGCAACACGAAATTTTATTTTTCCATTCAGGCAGATTTAAATCACCTTAAATTAACCAAACAATATATAGTCCCGATCAACAGACCAATCTTTTAAGTTTGAATATTGCTATGCCAACATAATTTATTACAGCTATAGCAATGACGACCAAGCAACTGGAAGTCCCTATATGTCTGTCCGATACATGTCACCCGTCTAATCTTCTCGGTGTTATGTCAGTGTTATGTCAGTGTTATGTCAGTGTTATGTCAGTGTTACTGTGTTGTCCCGTGATCTGTGCTTCTTTCCTTTACTTTTTTTACATGTTTTCTGTTATTGCATAAGATTCCTCTTAATTGCCAAGTGATTGAGTTATATACATTGTTCCAAATTGTGACATAAGTATGATTGTATTTCGACAGCAGGAACTGTAATCAAAGACATTTTTATTACCATGAGAGGAATTCGTGTAGGCATGGTGCCTGTTTTCCAACCTCTTTTTTTTTTCTTTTTAATAAAAATCAAAAGAGTTTAAACCAAACTTTTTGGACCTCAATTTGAGCAACTGTAGTGTTCATTAGGAAACAATATTGAGAGATTGAAGCAAACACCTGCAATGCGGCGTGAAGTGTTCCCATATATAAACTTAAAATAGCAGTCAAGCACGACGTGTGTTTGTTGTTTGGTGAACTGGATCGAGTTTAATGGATATTTAAGAGGTGACACCTCTGTAACCAATGGAATAGTACGTTCTGTCAAACTGTTGCGAGCCAGAATATCCATAATAATAAAAAACAGTACCATCATGGGCGTTCCGTGTGGTCAGCAGCTCTAGCTCCACCTGATGGCAACTGCGGTGAACTATATTTTGGAATAAGAAAACATGTTGAACTCTTTGCTGGTACTTTTTTTTCAGGTTTGCTCTCAGGACTTCCCACAAACCGGTTTCGTCAAATGAAACAGAACCTCATCAAAATGGTGAAAACAAGAATTGTTCACCTGTATATTGCATGTACCGTAGAGTTTCATGATGGTAATTTATTGCACTGTGGGATCACAGACAGGCACAGACAAATATTACAACTGAAGCATGGTCCAGGAAGCAAATGCAGCTAAAAATGTGCGATATATCCCAAAATGAAATATTCTTCCCGCAAGTTATAAACATCGCCACAGAAACCAAAACAGTTATACCAAATATGGGATTAAAACGCTTTAAGAAGCATAATGTCACACACACACACACACACACACACACACACACACATTTAACTTTTTCAGAATGAAAAAAAAAGTCCAGACTTCGGAGATATGTAAATGTGTCCCAGATTATGAAACAACATCAGCCATATTGCATAGATATTCTTGACAGGTGCATCTGAAAAGGCGAAGGCAAGTGCTGGCAGGTGAATACCATACAAGTTTAATACTTTCTGCATATATTTATTCAAGTGCTTGCCATGGTCAGCATGTAGTTTGCAGTTATATCACCATCATCATCAGCAGCAGCAGCAGCAGCAGCATCATCATCATCATCATCATCATCATCATCATCATCATTTTTACGTTTGTAATCAGCAAAATAGCATGACAGTTAATGTCTCACACCAAAATCTCCTGACGACAGGAAACTCAACAGAATACTCACTGACCTGGACGGATTGCTGTTCACAACCGACCGTAACGTGCCGCCACCTAGGGACAGATGTGAACAATACAAATATGCATTAACGACTTTCACTGGAAGTCTCTGGTTTTAACTATAAACACACACACACACACACCATTCCAGTTGGAAATTCCCTGATCAAATCGAGGTGACATCCTGTTCATCATAATTGTCATTATATTGGTTATACCAGGAAAAAAGAGCATTATATATAATATCACTGGATCGATATACTCGGTCGACCTCTGTCATGATGAAATCTGCAGATCCCACCGTGTAGGGAAACTTGGTGGACAAAAGCTTTGCGCCATCATAGTCAAATTTGTGACTTATCGCTCTCGTCAAAAGGTCTACAGAAATCGGAGGCGTGCCAGGAATATCTTCCGTTTCTGAAGACCTTACCAAGACGAGATCTAACCTAATGTATCATGCCAGATGTCTGGGACGAGCCTGGGGTATCAAACCATGTTACACACGAGATGACCGTGTATATTTACGAGAAATAAACCGTTTGGGTGGAGACAGGGATGGTCCAGAAGTTGAGATCCGTGCTTAAACGACTTTGATAAATACTAGAATTGTGTCTCAACAGAGGATGGTATGACACGTGAACCACTAACGACCTGGCCTGCGGGACCCGGACAATCAGTGGTTAATAGTAGAGGTGAGCCACACAGAACCTTCCCTGCGCAACATGGGCAGTAAATACATATTGTGTCAAGTTATGTATAATAAGGTAACTTTTCTACCGTAGCTTAACTATATTGTCTTGCTGACTCAGCATTTTGTTTCTCACCATCTTCAATTTTGTGGCACCTGTAACTTTTCTGCTATGTCACAAGGAAGACTATATATGGTAATAAATTCGACACAGTCTGTGCACCTGAACTCGCCGACGTAAACTGTTGTAGGCCTACTATCTTCGTTTGCTTTTTACCACCGTGACCCTTGACGTACTGTGTCCTCAAGAACTACGAGGCGATCACTTGACCAGACATTCTGTTTATCTTCGTAATGCAAACTTCGTTTTTTTCAGCGACTGTGGCTTCACCATACAAGTTACATCTGTTGACTACCACATGACACCGTCTTTTGGTACATTAATCCTCATGATTTCTCTAAGTATGAGTAAGTTGCGTGTGCGTGTGTGGCTTTCATTTTTTTAAAATTCTTTATTTATTTATTTATTTATTTATTTATTTATTCATTTATTTATTTATTTATCTATCTATCTATCTATCTATCTATCTATCTATCTACCTATCTATCTATCTATCTATCTATCTATCTATCTATCTATCTATCTATTTATTTATTTATTTATTTAATTTACTTATTTACTAATTTATGGCAATAAACTGTATCAGTCCGTCCCAGCGCTTGTTGACAACGGGAATATCATATCAAGTGACATTGAAAAGTGTGAAATTTTCAATACACATTTTGCCACCCAATGCAAACTCCTGCAACAAGAATACCCCCCCCCCCCCCAACTTTTTCCTATATGACTGACGAACATGTTTCAAATAGACCCTGCTGAGGTTAAAAAGTCCTACAACCTGTTCAAGCTAGTTCTGCCTGAGGGCCTGACAATACAGGAATCATCCTCTTAAAAAATACTGCTTCTGGAATCTGTCGCCCTCTCACTAAACTCTTTAACTACTCCTTACAGCATTTCCACTTCCCACTTCCGTGGAAACGATCTAATGTCTGTCCAGTTTTTAAGAAGAGTAATAAAAAATCTAAACAAAACTGTTGGCCTTTCTCTTTGTTTAGTAACTTTTCCAAAGTTTCTGAACGCCTTCTATATAACGTCTTTTATGAGTACTTAATAACAAATAACCTCCTTGCCACTAAAAACTCTGGCTTCAAAGCAAACGACTCCACTTTAAATCAGCTCGTCTCTATCTTCGACAACATTTACAACGGAATCGCACTGAGCAAAGAAGCACGGATGGGTTTCCTCGACATATCAAAAGCAAAAGAGTCTCTTGCTCAAACTAAAACAACTTGGCCTTACAACTTGGCTTCACAATTCCCATCTCGGATTTCATCAGCAGCTACCTCTTTTTGCTCAAATGTTACTTCAATGACAGTTATATTATCAATAGAAAATGGGGCCAAAGCCAATTATTTTTATTTATTTATTTTTTGATTACTTATTATTACTTCTTCTTTTTTTTTTCTTCTCACGCATTTGTTTATGCTTACTTCCATATTTCCAGTTCGAAGCAAACCTTAATAAAATAATAGCCCGACAGGATTTCTGGTTAAAGGGTTAAATGTTGAAGTGATACCTTTCCCAAACCCAGAGATAATCAGCCATATTTATTCCCTTTATATGACAAGAAATGGATAAGAGTTTCTCTGCTCCCTTATTAGTCCCCCGCCCACTTTGTGGGGGACTATAGGTTTGCACCTCGTCCGTCCGTCCGTCCGTCCGTCCGAAGCTTCTCCGGGCCATATTTCCAACACCATAACACCCACAGCTACCAAATTTAATGTGTTTGTACTTCCTAGGATAGAGGTGTATGGTGTGCCAAAAGTAGGTCACTAGGTCAAATATCTGGGTCACAGAATACATATGTATGAAAAATCTTGTCCGGGCCATAACTTTTTTGTCCTTTTACTTAGAGTCATGAAATGTTACACAAATGTGAAGCTTAGTCTAAGAAAGTGTCATAAAGCAAAACTAGGTCACTAGGTTAAATATTTGGGTCACCGATCGATATGTAAATATACAGAAACAAATTTTGTCCGGCACATATCTTCCCTATATTAATGCTACCTCTTCAATATTTTTATGGTGGGTAGACCTTAGGTAGTAGCTGTGCATAGGCATTGTTTTGTGTGGCTAATTACTTGCATTAATTAATTATTTAACAAAGTTCGTTAAGCAAGACAAATTTTGTCCGGGCCATATCTTCTAAACTATTAGTGCTAGCCCTTTGAATTTTTTGTGGTGTGTAGACCTTAGGTAGTAGGTGTGCATACGCATTGTTTTCTGTGGCTAATTACTTCCATTAATTAATTAATTAACAAAGTTCATTAAGCAAGCTCAAGATACAATACAAATTTTGTCCGGGCCATATCTTCTAAATTATTGATGCCAGCCCTTTGATTTTTTTTATGGTGGGTAGACCTTAGAGGGGATATGGTAATGGGCACCGTCCGTGTGTCCGTCCGTCCGTCAAATATTTGGGTCACAGTAATACATAAATGTACAGTATTTTCATGTCCTTATTGTAATTCTTAAAAAATTTTGACTTCTTGTTATGAAAGTTTACTGATAATGTATTGTGACCTAAAAGTGTGTCACGACGCAAAACTAGGTCACTAGGTCAAATATCTAGGTCACAGTGTAAACTCCATGTAAAACCTTGTCCATGCCATATTTCCCTTACTATAATAACTACAGCTACCAAATTTATTATTTTAATACTACCTGGGGAGTTGTTGTGTCACATGGCAAAAGTAGATCACTAGGTCAAATATCTAGGTCACTGTGAAATCCATTCAAAATCTTGTCCGGGCCATAACTTTTTTGTCCTTTTACTTAGATTAATGAAATTTTACACAAATGTGAAGCTTAATCTAAGAATGTGCCATACTTTTATTTTTTTTTTCATCTAGGTCACACCCCTATATAGTAGTCCATTCAACCTCGTGGGCGACGAGCGGGGGACTATGTATTGCTCTGCAATACTCATTAACTTGTTTTAATAGCCTGTCACCTGAGGCCCTCTGCTCATTGAGTCACTGTAAGTTCTGACACACCTGCACCCGCAGCGTATTTACTGGTTCAAGACGTATACATCACAAAATAATACTTTTTTTCATAAGATGGTCAATAGATTGGCTCCTAGGTACTTTAATACGTGACCTGGTACCTCGTGACATCGGTCTTACCAGATAATCTTAATTTGCGAACCGCCTGAATATTAGACAGGTAAAATTCAGAACCAAACGTTACGGCGACTCCTTCCTCCCTTCTTATCCTTTGGAACAACCTACAACCGCTCGACATTAGAGAATCTGTATCACACACAACTTTCAAATCCAATTTGAAATCAACATATTTATCTATTGACATGAAATCCTTTTAGTTCTCACACGGAAGGTGCTTCCAAAATGTTTGGCACACTCAGTTGCGCCTGGGCTGCTACAGTTAAATGTAAACCCCTCACCAGATTGTGTATGTTCTTTCCAAAGCGAAGATATCCATCACTTTTTCTTGTCCTGTCCTCTCTTCTCAGCCCATAGCTATCATCTGTTGGACACTGTATGTCATATTGTGGCACCGGGAGTAAGCCCCAAACTTATCGTATATCTGTTAAGTGATCTCCTTATCACATCTTTTAAGCCAGGAAATGGCGATTTAAGTCATGATGATAACATGAAAATTTTGATGTTGAGCAAAATTAAATTGCATTATCCAGGAGGTTTAAATTCTAAGCTATTAATTTCCTGGTGCCATAAGCACGTATCCTAGACACTCTCTCTCTCTCTCTCTCTCTCTCTCTCTCTCTCTCTCTCTCTCTCTCTCTCTCTCTCTCTCTCTCTCTCTCTCTCTCTCTCTCTCACTCTCTCTCTCTCTCTCTCTCTCTCTCTCTCTCTCTCTCTCTCTCTCGCCAGTTGTACGGTTTGGTCCTGTGTGTCATGCATATACTATGTGCGTTTTGTTCGTCTGATTAGCCTCCAGATTAATCTATGCACTACCTAGGCAACTCAATTTTAATAAGTATGTTTAAGTCAAATATACAAGTTCTTTTACTGTCAAGGGAACAATAGTGGCATGATACCCATCATCGGGCCAGAGCGAGATGATGGGTAACGTCACCATTGCCACGTTGACAGTTAAGGATTGGTACTATCCAATGCCATTCACTTCAATTGGTTACAGTTACAGATTCTTAAAAAAGAAAAGTGAATAGTAGCGGGTTGTTTTGAAACATTGGTTTTGGGAGTACTTTGCCCCTGCCATGCTGCCTGCTTGCTTATCATTCTCGTGGTTCTCAATGAATGCCATAATGGACCTTTGACGTATGTTTTGTCTACACTTGCACTGCATATATATATATATATATATATATATATATATATATATATATATATATATATATATATATATATATATATATGTATATATATATATGTATACATATATATATATACATATATGTATATATGTATATATATGTATATATATATGTATACATATATATATATATATATATATATATATATATATATATATATATATATATATATATATATATATATATATATATATATATGGTCGTCTGGACCTGTACGTGCATATTTTCTACACTATTGCCGATGTGCATGAATTTACTGAAGGGTAGGTATACTTTCAAAATTGTAACTCCAGGTTTGTAAAAACTGTATCTGTGTCCCATTTGGGTGGATTTGGTTAAACTTTAAGCATATTTTATTAAAAAAAATAGCAATTGGGGAGAAGGCTAAGGCCCTATATTGACCCCTCTTGTCAGATGGAGATAACATTAGAGGCCAAACGAGACGTCAAGGGTCCATAGCGGAGCCCCTAAACGGCTGGCAGTTAAAAAGGCACCGCTCCGAATCAACAAAATAAAAAGGACACCACAAATCGCAAGACAGAAAGTGGCGCAATTTTAGAGAAACAATAAAATTGCTATTTGACGTCCATCCCATTGAATATTCATAATTATGTAATATATTTATTATATATATGCGGGGTTGATTGTAAATCAATTCGTCATGTGACAACACCGGTTTAAAAACGTTTGTTTTGTAGTGTAATCTTGGACTGCCAGAAATAATTTGTTATTAATTTAAAGAGTGCTTTCGGAAAAGCCATATAAAAAGGTTTCAAGGCCGAAAGGTGCATGGTTTGTTGTTATTTATTCTATTGGGTGGATTTCACTATACCTACCTTGCCAGAAGCACGATTAGTACTTTGATATTGTTCTGATGATAAGTATGAGCGACTCGACGCCCCAGAGCATCCTTATTACTTGAATTGAAAATTTGAACTTCCCATGACATAACACTGACAACTGAATTGACCTGTATGGAAGTCGGGGACTTCAAAGCTCGACGTCACTAGCAATCCCTAATGTTGTGGTGCTACTTGTCTATTACATTGAGAGACTAAACATGTTGACTCCCCATACACAGACAGACACAGAGTATATGTACAGAAACACTCTGGACTTTAAACAATGTTGTCAGTTCAAATGTGAGTTTAGTTGTAACGTATTTATTTAATCTGGATAGCCCTATTGTACATCGAAATGACTAATACATGGGTTCTCCTGAACATGGAGACACACAGTATGTATGTACAAGACACACAGGACAAAACAATTGTTACCAATGTATAATGTTAGGGAAAACTCAGTACAAATACCAAAAGCTGGTTACAGATAAAAAGATACAAATTAAGCCAATATGAAGTTGAGCTCAATATTTGTCTAATGTGGAAAAAAGTGTGATA